>JAULBS010121875.1:0-14103 GCA_032355785.1 Symmetromphalus regularis | reverse complement strand
GGGGGGGTGGGGGGAAGAACATAACTTTTTATAAACAATTTGTGACTAATCCTAGGATGTGTATGCTGTTTTCCAGAGTAAAAAAAGAAGTGAGATTCTCAGTGGGCAACTGCCAGAGGGTATGACCCTGTATACATGTATATACACATACATACAAAGCCGGTGCAGCTGTTAAAATATGGGGGAGGAGGAGAGAGTGATTAGGGTTGATATCAGTGACATGTTTAGATATTTTAGGGCAACTATAGTCGCAAAACCACATTGCCGCAGATTATTGAGGGAGTGGCAAACACCCACCCACCTCCCCTATTCTGATATATCTACCTACTGGCTTGGTATAAAACCATTTCAATTAAAGATTAACTTCTTAGATAGAGGCTAGGTGAAACCAGCCGGTAGTGCAGTGATAAAGCTATCGGACTTGTGGCTGGTAGGTACTGGGATCAAATCTCCGTCAAAGCTTGGCATTTTTAATTCAGTTGAGGCACGTGATTTTAATCTCAGTATCGGCTTCAACCCTAAGAAAGTGATCCACTAGGCTCAGTGGGTAGGTATATACCATTTACACCGACCAATGGTCCACAACTGATCAAAGGCTGTGGTATGTGCTATCTTGTCTGTGCAAGTGGATATAAAATATCCCTTGCTGCTTATCCACAAAAATAGCTGCATTAGCATGGTGGCAACAGGTTTCATCTCTTCTTCTAAACTCTGTCATAAACAAACAGCAAAGGAAGCCGAGCTGTGTCCAGGACAGCGTGCTTGAATGTTAATTGGATATAAGCATGAAAATAAGTACAACCAACCAACGGAGGTTAGGTGAATATTATATAAAAATTATCCACACCCAATAAAAAATTGTGGAACTATCACTGCTGTTATACAAAACAGCATTTTTCTATACTGATAATTCAGCATTTAGACCAGTGGTGTAGCTTCCATTGAGGCAATTGCCTCACTATATTTTTTTGCAGAAAAAAATTAATGTGATTAATATTATAAAAGTTGATTAAAATATGAAAAATTACTAGCATTGCCTCACTAGAGAAAAGACCCAAGCTACGCTATGTTAGACTACGTGTCTGATAGGCAGCAAGGGGTCTTTTATATGCACCATCCCAAAGACAGGACAGCACATATCACAACCTTTGAGGAACCAGTTGTGAACCACTGTTTAGAACGGAAAATAGCCCAAACAGCAAATGGATACACCGAGAAGAATCGATCCGATGACCGACCGGTTCACAATCAATGATGCATTACATCATTTGTCTGTAATATAAAAATAACTCAAGTCTGTATTTCATGATTGTTAATACACTTTATTACTGAATAGTTTTTTGTCTTCTTACACTTTGAAGCACACAAAATAACCTTTTTATCATATAGTAACTATTTCTATTGGCAGAATATAATAAAGCAAAGTAATATCTTGCTAACATCAAGCTACCACCTGTCAAATAACATTTTCCACTTATCATTTGTTCCTTAATACATTCAGGGGCATAGCTAAACACGTAAGCACGTGCGAACAATTTTTATCCGTGTCATATTTTTTCCAAACAAAATCTTTTATAAAATGCACTTTTTTATTACCAGATTTGGTACTATCATAATAAATCAAAACAGTATTTAATAAAAATTAGATCGCCTCACTAAAAATAGAACAGCACAAATAGTGTTACAATGTCACACACAGACATAATTTTTTTTAACTTCTGGCTATGCCCTTGGGTGGCATTTTACGAATCTATTGTAGCTACAATCAACCTTAGTGAGTTACGGTCAATATTAAGGCAATGTACTTACAATTTAAAAGTGTTTTATGAAACTACTTTAACGCGATTATAACTCCTACCTTACTACGAACGCTAACTTAGCCACCAAGGTGACGTAGGCCAAAAATCGCTTCTTAAAACGAGGCCCTTGGTAGTAATTGAAACAAACTGTCAAGTTCAGCATTTGTATTGTTACAGAAGAAAGATGATATTCTACATCATTAAGTAGTTATTCTCTATGTAATAAACCCTGAAAATGTCCGCGGCAATCAGCAACGCCATGGAGATTGCTGTGAAATTTTTCATTCCCCACAGCACTTTTTTGTACAATGGACTAAAAAAAAAATTCAAGGTGTAATTTTTTGGTTATTATTAAAAATAAAGATTATACTAAATCTGCCATGGACACTTATTTCTCCACAGCATTTATTTTGCCATGGACATTTTAATTGCAGGGGCCATGTAACTCTGTAATATATTAACCACTAACGAGCAATAAGGTAATTTCATCTATTTATTGTAATTCATTCTAGCCTTCAGGACAGTCAGCAGAAATAAAATAAGTGAATTTTCACATTTAATTCTATTTTATCAAAATGTAGGGTTTTATGATTCATGAAAGAAATAATAAAAGAATTCTGGCCTAATATGACCAGTAACAAAATGGTAAAAAGCATTTTTTAGTTACATTACAAACACCTTAATATCAGCCAATGGCAAAAATCCGTTCCTGAAAGTGGGGGGACAGAACATACCCTTGTCCAAAGAGTGGGGGTGTGGGGTGGGTGGGTGGACAGACCATCCCACTGCACCCCCCCATCCCCCAACATTATAGACGACTTGTGTACTTTGGTATATTTGTGCTAAGATGACATGGTGTTACATTGATACAATAAAGAGAAATACAGGTAAAGATTATTATTTTGGCATTTTAATTTTAATTTCACTGAAATTTTCAGTTTTTCTAAGCAAAAAGTGGTTGGGATAATTATATAGGCATCCCTCCCATTAAAAAAAGTGGGATTTACGCCCATGATATCAGCAGTTGTTTCAAGGTGATGATGAAGATAAAGTTAAACTTGTGCTTCAAAGTGAAAAAATCAAAATGAACACAAAACAAATGATTTCACTAATAAGAGGATTTTAATGTTAATAAAAAATTAAAAAAAGATCTGACCAGCATAAAATTACATTCTATCTAACCAACAAACAAGGAACAAATGTATATGATATATGAATACAATTTTTAAAAACCCACACTGATTGTAAATCACACAAAATTTTTAAAAAATTTAAATTATTTTTGTTATAAATATTACATCATAAATTTTATTTTAAAAATGTGCCATTAAATAAATGTGTACAAAACCTACAAAAAAATGGATGAATCAGAAATTGATTTTAAAATATCTTTGGTGATGACAAACTGTAAAGGGAGACAACCCATTTTTAATAAAACCATGCTTATTAAAAAAAACCCAGATGAATAAAAAATTATTATCAGTGGCGGATCGGGGGAGATATGATCGGACCCTCTGAAAATGTGATTTAAATAACATTTAAAAAATTATTATTATTTTAATTTTAAAGAATCCAAGGAATCATATTATTGGCTCTCCCCGAATGGATTTTCTAGATTTACCACTGATCATCAATAACAAATTTGTGTTTTGAATGAGTAAAACTTAATTGTTTTTTATTGTATGGAAGTGCACAGATGTAAACTGTTTTGTAGGACTAAAATACACTCTTTTTGAACGTATGAAAGAGTATAGCTGTGTCTGCATTTTGAATGAGAAAAAATTGAATAAAATAACTGATGGTATTTAAAATTAGTGAACTGCCAATATTCAGGTTTTGAAACACAGTGGGAAAACCAATTGGGATTACAATAAAGAAAAAAGCACACAAATAATGTAAGTGAATTTGGTTATGAAAATGTTTTGTTATGGCGAAGTTGAGATAACAGATGATTTAAAATCACTGCTTCAGAACCAAAAGGTTGTAAGCTGGGGCAGCAGTTAATGGAAAAAAGGACAAAAACTGTGTCATCTAGACAAGTTATATGTGAGATATCTTTTGATTTCAAAATAAATGTGGGATAGCTTCAGAAACATACACAACATCAGATGCAGCTCACTTAGGGGCATTCAGTGATACCAGTAAGTGACAAGCCACTTACAGCCTTTTGGTTCTGGAGCAGTGAAATGCTGCCTTATCTACAATGGTAAACTTAACATTGTGGATATTACGCACTTTACACATTAATGTAACAAGTGCAAACATTACATTTAACAAAGAAAAAATAATTCTGTATAAACAATCCCATGATTTAGTTTATCGTATTTAAAATCAAACGCACTATTTTACAATGAAAATAGTCCCGCTTATCAAGAGTTCTCAAAAACAAATCTTTTAAAATGATGATGCTAAATGAATAAATGACTTGTATGAAGTAATTTTCCTAAAAAAAACTACATAAAAATAACATATATGTAACTCCAAATATTCTAGTTAAATACATTATTATTTATGAGAAACATATATTAAATATGTTTTAGCCATAAATGACTGAATGACAATGAAAATGAGAAGGGGAATTTTAAAACATTTTATGTTTACAAAAATTGAGATAAGAATTACCAATCAATGTTTGTATCTATCAAACCGAAATTCAACTAGAGTTATGTCCCTTCCTTCACACAAAAAATATAATATTGATTTCTTTAGTTTTTCACTGAAATCTGTAAAAATTAACGTAGTGTGTTTTGGAATCCAGCTGTTCAATTTCAAATGAATATTTTCTGTGTATATCTATGTAAAATTTGAAGTCATATGATTTGATGGTTTCTTTGTATTTAATGGCCACCGGGCTATCAAAATGCTTGGCATATATAAATCACTATGGCCAATCTATGTCAATATCTTGATATCACGTTATGATTACAATTGTAAATCTCTAATTTACGCGCACCCACTGTAGATCTCAGAAATCATACAGAACATAAAAGCAAAATTTAAGCACTTTTCATTTTTAAAATGTCCGTTTTCAAGACCTTTCAGAATACTTTGGCATCTCTACGAATATACAAGATGTAGACAGAATTGGCCGTAGTGTTCTGAATGATAAAACAATTCAACCTGGTACATTTTATGTTATTAAGGGTTTATCTAACAATTTCCAATGTTTGTGGTAAAATGGCAGTGTCCATTAAAAATGTAACAATACCATTTTAACATTTTCGCTAATTATAAAATGAAATAAAAATGAGTAAGGTCATTTAAAACATCAGATGAATTATGCATTTCAAGCACTTTTCATTACATTTTCTCAAATTCATACATTTTTCATTGTTTGCTCAAATTCAAGCACTTTTCAAATCTGTGTGGAAACTGGATCTTGTGGATAAATTTATTTTTTCATTCTTTGTTTATCTTCTTGTTTTTTCATCCTTTCAACTATACGCAAGACTCTTCAATATTTTCCATACGAGATTGAAAAAAACATTGCCAAACGAATTTTGTGAATTTCCTCAAACCATTTTTTTTACCCTTAAATTAAGTACAAAACTACTCCCTAGTAAAAAAATTCCTAACTAAATTTCACAAAACAAAGAATATCGTTTGAATATTAACTGGAAAAATATCTATAAGAATATTTACTTGGCAAATTATAAAGATGAAATAATTCAAAAGTAACATACATTTACGTAGGGATTTGGTCACAGATTGTTAACTAACATCCAGACTTTTAATTCATTCAATTCTTTTGTGCAACAATTTTTTTTATTTCCAAAAAGTCTTAAGTCCACCAAAGTTCTCGAAAAGATAACTAATGTTTTTTGTGCTTCGAAATATTCTTCAATATTTTGAAATATGTGCTTAATTTTGTTCATGTGCTTTCAGGTGTGTTGCTGTTGAATTCTGTCACTAGGTACCCCCTACAACTCAGCAAAAATAGACAAAACTGAGTACAGAATTGTTATAAAGTTTCTTGAGGGCGAGAAACCACACAGAATCCATGAGTGCACATGTGCTGTCTATATTGACTTTGTCCCATCGTGCACTACAGCAAAAGATATGTCAGAGATTCAAATTTAAACACATTATATTTCAAAACATTACTAAGCACAAACAAATTAGCTAGCCTTTCGGGAACTGGGGCAGACTCAAAAATCTTGACACCCATTGTACTGCATGTGCCAGGCTGCAATGAGATTTTCATTTCGTGCTACAGTGGTTCTTCTGAATTTTCATGCCCTGGTGTACCTCCAAATAAGAATGAATCAAACCAAATCAATCACGTGCTGATCGCTTGAACAAACTTGTTTAGGGAGAACAATTTGTGATAACCGTGATTCAGAAAATCAACTGATCTTGCATGCGATTTTAAAAAAAGTCAATCTGGAGCCAAAATCAGGGGTTGTCTTTCAAAACAGAGCTATGACCAAATCCCTCTAAAGAGTCATTTGTTTTTCTCAAAATGACGACACTAGTTTGTAAAAATGAACTCTACACATATTTCCATTTGAAAATGTTAATGTTAAACTGTCATGAGAATGATTATGCCTTCTCCCCCTCCCCCTTTTCTTCCTCTTCCTCCTTCTCGTCAACTTCATCTTCATTCTCAATTTCTTCTGCCTTTTTTTGTTTCTTTGCTCCTTTTTTGGCTTTCTTAACAAACTCTTTTCCTTCTTTGGCTGTTCTTTGCATCGTTCCGGCTCGTTTTACGGCAGGTTTTGATTCGGGTGCTGGTTTGTTATAAGAGCGAGTTCTTCTACCACCAGTGAGATCTTCTTCTGACACAATATTTTTTGCTGGAAAAAAGACAAAGCAAACGATGACATAAAAAATCATTAAAAAGTTATGTTGAGTAGGAAAATAGGCTATTCCTTCCGATAAGCAGCAAGAGATCTTTTATATGCACCATCCCACAGACAGGACAGCACATACCATGACCTTTGATAAACCAGTTGTGGACCACTGGTTGGAATGGAAAATAGCCCAAACAGCAATTGTAACAGAGTAAAGTTTGTTTTATTTAACAATGCCTCTAGAGCACATTGATTTTTATCTTTTCATTGGCTATTGGACGTCAATCATATGGTCATTCTCACATATTTAGTCACGGAACGATCCTCCTCAGTGGACCCATTTGCAGTATGGGCTATTTTCTGTTCCCACCAGTGGTCCTCAACTGGTTCATCAAAGACCATGGTATGTGCTGTCGTGTCTGTAGGACAGTGCATATAAAAGACCCCTTGCTGCTTATTGGAAACAGTAGCCTAGGTGTCGGCAGCAGGTTTCCTCTAAAAATATCTTAAAATGTCCGTATACGATTGATTTTGGTTGGAAAATTGGGGGGTGGGTATTTCTGAATACAGTTAATGTACACCCCTATATAGTAATGCCAAACTCTATGCTACCCTACAGGCCAAGTGAAGAGATCTGAGACTTCGTAACGTACTTCAGCCATGGTTTTGGATATTGTTTAGTATAGTAATCCCAAACTTTATGCTATAGGGTAAACCGCCCTAACTTCGGACATAGCTCTAACTTCGGACACTCCAGGTAAAACAGATTATAACAAACATGTCATGTAAGAGTCTGAATAAAATCGATTTAAGCAATAATCACATGTTTAGTTTTTTTTTTTTTATTCTAATGAGTGCCACATAGGAGCATTAGTGTAAGTACCAGGTAAGTTTAAATGCACCCGGTCCATCGACAAGAATGTGACCACTAAATTCTGTTTATAAAACAAGTTTAACAGCTTGAACAATTCAGTTGAGTTATAAACATTTAATTAAAACAAAGAATGAAATACTTATTTATTTACATTCTGATATTAATTATTTAAAAGTTCTAGGTAAAAATATAATAATTTTGTTGTTTATGTACAAAACATTACGGTAAGAATCAAGTGTCCGATGTTTGGCCGTATCATATCGGCCGCCATCTTGTTACTAAAAATACTTTTTCCTCCAGGCTTGCAGGGAGATCCCCAACATTTGTTTCATATAAAAGGACATTGATTAATGTTTATTTCAAAATATATTGAAGACTAAGTTTATAATGTATGGCTAGCGCATGTTCTTACTTTTTTCTTCAAATAATATGTTATAAAAAATAAGGATTCAAACAGGTTTGTTTTTGTCTGCATATTTCTCCTTTTTATTAGTTTTGTGAATACATAATCATACGGCATTTGCTAAATAAAACGTATTCCATGTGTTAAATGGGAAAAAACGTGTGTCTGTTTTTTTTATAAGCAGATGATGGATATAAAATGTGTGTCTTTGATACTATGTCTGTAATTATGGCATCCTGTCCAAAGTTAGGCAGAGTTAGGAATCTGTTAACATATGGGTTTCCCCAGAGCCTTGTTTTCGATGTCAAGCCACTGTATGTGTTTACGAATGTGCAATTGAGTTATAAATATCTAGTAACACACAGTAAAGAAGTTACACGTGATGGAGTGACATCACAATGTTTTTAGTTAGGTGTCCGAAGTTAGGGCAGTTTACCATACTTAGTAAAATATAATACAAATTATATAGGTGACTTCATAGTGTGCCATCTTAAATTGGGATATGGAGTCAGATCTAAAGTAAATTCATTAATCATTAACTGATTAAGTTAATGTTTTATTGACTAAATGAGTTAATCCCAGGGTTAACTTTAACCATACTTCTTTGGCTTTGGTCATCCGCACTTTATTATTTTGTTAACTAACACTTCTCTCTGGCCCCTCTCTGATATTAAAAATATTTTAAATATTGACTCGCCCTACCAACATTTTTGCATTTTCCCTAATCTGATTCTCTGCCTTTACTATACATGAAGACAGAACATTTACAACAATTGTCCCTAAGACAGTATCACAATTAATGGAACACTTCATCAAAATTGTTTATATTTTATTTCATCTTTCAAGCATACTGCTTTAGTACAGTAGAGTTGGAAAAATTGTCAATTTGACATTGTTTTTTCAATTCAAGGGAATTTTGTTCCAGGGCATATTTCACTCAAACTTTCATTCTGTTTGCATACATGTTGGTTATGCAAAAGTTAGTAATGTCACATGAAGTACCCATCAGTTGCATGTCAGTTGCAATTAATAAGTGATTATAGAATGTGGGCTCTATAATAATTTCTGTAAGAAAGGATTTTTTTTGGTGGGTATTCTGAAAAAAGGGCAAGGAGCATAGTTTTTGTGTTTACATATTTTATTTTATTTTTTTATATGACTTCTATAATCCTTTCCAGAAAATAGACCAAGTTTATGGAATATAATTCTAACATAAATAGGCAATGTATATCTGACAGACTCTTGGGTTCAAACTGCATCTCATAGTTACAGTCAATGATGCTTTGAATTTGGCAGTAAAATTCATAAAATATGTGTCATGAATATTGGCATTTTTTGTATTAGCCTGTTTAAATTCACTAATATTTTATGCTCACCACCATTTTCTGAATTACAGTATGTATACCTAAGTTTTTTTTCCTGTTTTTTTTTTTTCAGGCAACAATTATTATTTGATGACATAGCTAACATTTTACATAGTGTTGAACATTGCATCATATAAGCAGACATGACCTTAAGGAATCTAAGTAAATCTTTTTCTACAGTTCTGCAAAATATACTGGCAGCTTCAAAATATGAGACACTTGGCAACATTTCACAGAGGTAAGAATTTGTTGAAAATTCTTTTTAATTCCTGTTTATTGATCAATGATTTTCTGCATTGAGCCCATAGTTGGTCATGTTTTTTATTTTGTGTCTGGTTGTGTTGGTAAATTTTGCTGTCTTGATCACTTTGCATTCAGACCATAGCTGGTCATGTTTTAGATCTGTAGTCTGGTTGTGTTGTTAAATACTGCTGTCTCGATCAAGTCCTATTTAGTACCCCAAAACTAATCTACAAATGTTGCTCAGTATGATGCATTAATTTCATGATTTACAGTATGTGTAACATTTATGATGCCATGTTTTATTTTTTAAATTTGGTTTTTTTACAACACTAAATTTATGTTCATTTTTTAGGCAATTTCATGTTGCAGCAGCATGCAATGGAAAGATGAAATTCATCCTGCAGGGTATAGATTTGAACAAATATACCATGAGACCACTACCATACCCTAAGACAGGCGGTCGAGGGCATGATGGTAAGTTTATCATGCAAAATAATTCAATAATTCAACTAGATCATGCTTAAATTTTGTTATATATTAAGATTAACATAGTCTCAATTATGACGACAGTGTTTTATTCCTGGTTAAAAGATAACCTAGATTATTTTAAACCGGGATAAAAATGTAGCATCTACACAAAGCAATGTAATGACATTATTATTTATGAAAACATAATTGGATGAGCTGCTTCTGGTTGTGATGGGAGTGGTTTTTTACAATGGTGTCAGACTACGTATATTGGTAATAAATTAACCCATGAAGTTAGTCCAATTGAGCAAAAAAATCTGTTTTTAATGTTAACCAGGTGAAACTGGAGTCTGGACAACTTACCAACCAACATACAGCTGGTTTTTATGATCAAATATGGTTATTTTTATGCTGTTTCCAACAGATAGAATAGTACATTGCAATATTTGGTATGTAGAGTCTTAGATCTTATACATATCATATAGTTATCTATATGTATTATGGATTATGTATTTCTAATTTTGAAAAGAGTGGAAATTTTTACAGTTGTATCAGAGTGGTGTCATTAAAAAAGGAAAAATATAAAAATAACTCACCATTGTGGAACTTAAATAACCTGGTCTAACTTTTAGAATTATATTTTAAAACAGCATTTGTTCCTTGTGTAGATATGTATTCTCAGAAAACATTTCATGGTTTTAAGACCTTAAGGAACATTGGTATTTTTTCTTGTGTTATAAATCAATGTAGGGTTATAAAATCAGTAAAAGACAAGTATAACAGAGGAACGATTCTGCTATATATATAATACAAACATAAATTTTGTAAACGTTATTTATTTTTTTAATTTTATTATTTTTATTATTATTTTTCTTTATTATTTCACCACAAAACATACAGTATACAAAATAGTTACATCAGAAAAATTACAAGATTAAATTAAACATGTTATATACAATAATAATACAAATTCAAAGTAATAGGATAAGAAATTACAAGGTCAAATTTAAGTTACTTAAAAGTCTCAGTTATATCAATAATATAAATCTATAGCACAAATCTATGATATAATAATATAATCTTCAGATAACTAAAAAAATTAATACAAATTCGGTATTCTATATACGGTAATTAAATTTCTCCAAATATTCCATTTTACTTCAAATTTTATTATTTAGTATAGAAATATATTTATCTATATGATAATACTATTTTGGAATCCAATTAACGTTAGGTTGTAAACTTTTTTGTAGGTCGTATATGGACTCATGGGATTGGTGGCGGACACAAACAGCGTTTTCGGATGGTTGATTTCAAGCGAGCAGCACCTGCAGATGGACCACCAGTGGTTGAGCGTGTCACATGCGTGCGATACGACCCTTGTCGAACTGCTGATATTGCCATTGTTGCCGGTGGTGAGAAGAGAAGATATATTGTTGCATCTCAGAACATGAAAGTGGGAGATCTGATAAAGACCTCAGGAAAAGTGACCAGAATTGCAGGTGAACAGGTTTTGTTTTGTGTACGTTGTTAAACACATAAGAAATGGCACATGAGAAAACAAGGGTTGTGTTTCGTTATATATCGCTGCTTCAGAAACAAAAGGGTGTAAGATGGGGTAGCAGTTAATGGAGAAAAGGGCCACAAATGGTTTCTCACCTACTACTATTATTAGCCTATATATAGGTTTTATGTGAGATATTTTTTTATTTCAAGATAACTGTGGGATAGCTTCAGAAACCTACATACACCTTTTGTGCACCATATGCATCTGACTTTGAGGCATTCAGTGAAACCAGTAAGTGCTAAACCCAGACTTACACCTTTTTTGCTTCAGAATCAGGGATGTTTACATTCAGGAATTTTAGAAGAGGATTCCAAAGATATTTTTATGATTTCTAATTTTGAAGTGGGGATGGGGTTCTAAGTCAGTTATGACCAAGATAAACTAAATTTTAAGAAATTGGTGGTTAAAGGGAGGGGTAAGGATCTCCTGAAACCCTCTGGATTATTATATTACTTATGTTGCGTTGTAGTCATGACACAAGAAAAAAACATCTAAACACTAGTACAGAGATTTCACTTGAATAATAAGTACCAAAAGCTGGCCTCTGTTAATAGAAAATGTTCTATTTACTGGCAATAGGCATGCATTTTTTTTGGTCAGGTATTGCATTTTATTGTGTGTAACCAACTACTACATATGTTATATGAACAGTGACAATAGTTATTCAATAAATAATGAATAAACTTAAAATGGGTGACTTGTCACAATGAGGTCAACTGGCAAATTTTGATAGGGTGGGAAGTTTTATAATCCCTTGTAAATTAATTTAATTTACATACATTTAAAATGTCCAGTTATTTTTGCAAGATTTACATAATGTTCTACTGAGCTTGTCAACATTAAAAAAAACTAATAAAAAAACTTACTGACAGGGCCAAAGCTAGTGGGTATGCAATGTGGGGCATTTACCAAACTATTTATTTTTCAATATAGAATAGCTTTTCAGTAATGATTTTTACTCATACTGCCTCTTACAGAAAATATTTTAGCCCTAGCACCCCTCACCTTAATTTTGTTTTATCCATGGCCTTGACCAAGCCTTTCAAATTTCAGTGTGTTTAGGTCTTCGCAGATATTATTTAAATATTTATTACCATTTTAACATTATTTTATCTGGCAGTGAAAGCAGAAGAAGGGGATGCCTATCCTGTTGGCTCTCTACCACTTGGGACTATGGTTCACTGTGTTGAAATGTATCCTGGTGAGGGTGGCAAGATAGCTAGGGCAGCCGGAACATGTGCTCAGCTTGTACGCAAAGTTGGAGATCGCTGTTTTCTCAAGATGCCATCAAAGCGAGAGATAAACGTCTCTAATGAGTGCATGGCTACAGTGGGACGTGTATCCAATGTCAACCATGATAAGGAACACATAGGTTCTGCTGGTCGTGCCCGATGGTTTGGAGTACGACCTCAGAGTGGTTTGTGGCATCGAAAAACTGGTTACAATGGACGCAAAATTCGGCCTATTAAACCAGCAAAAGTCTACACAGAGAAAAAGAAAGCTAGCCCTGCTGTGTACAAGTACACTTTTTAATGACAATATTATTATTATAGTGCTGTGTATAAAGTTGTAACATTACAAATTAGTTTGTTGTTTTGTTACAGTAGATATCATTGACAACAGTTGCTAGGTTTTTTTTTCCATCTCTCCCTCAAAATTAATACACATAACAGGCCCCTAGGATGGATTTTCAATGGGGGTGGGGTGGGTGGGGGGCTCAGGTGTTATGGAAAACTGCAAATCTTTACCCAAAATAAATACTGGCAAAAAAAGAGTGGAGCTGAACCCCCTAGCAGCCCCCGGTTCCTATGTGCATGCTCAACACTAAATTTAGCCTTGCTAGGGGATGATGCTGGTGATCCAGGATGCTGTGGCCAGCCTCGCAGTTCTCATTCTGAAGATGTGTATTTGACTACTCTTGCCTCTTCTTTATAACCACTCTTATTTTCCCCATTATTTTGTTTTTATCAATTATCACTTTTTTCATCCTCTTTTCAGTGTTTATGGACTCTTGGTGGTGTGGTGGTTATTCTGTTGGATCCTCAGTAATTCCAGTGGTAGCTACTGGGTTCAAATCTCAGTTAAGCCATGGGATTTTTAAAGTTACTGGTTCCATGCCAGAGCAAATGCTCCAGAAGAATTAATGGGTAGGTGTACACCATTTACACCAACCAGTTATCCACTGCTGGTTTATCGTGATTTGTGCTATTCTGTTTGTCGAAGTGCATATAAAAGATCCCTTGCTGCTTATCGGTAAAGTAGTGAAATTAGTGTGGCTGCAGCAGGTATTATCTTTTCTGCTAGAGTAGACATACAGTAATCATTCTTTTACTACTGGAATGCAGTAGACATACAGTAACCATTCTTGTACTACTGGAATGCAGTAGATATATACAGTAACCATTCTTGTACTACTGGAATGCAGTAGATATATACAGTAACCATTCCTATGCAACTGGAATGCAGTAGATATGTACAGTAACCATTTTTGTGTAACTGGAATGCAGTAAAAATGTACAGTAACCATTCTTGTACTACTGGAATGCAGTAGATATATACAGTAACCATTCCTATGCAACTGGAATGCAGTAG
>JAULBS010121864.1:0-14104 GCA_032355785.1 Symmetromphalus regularis | reverse complement strand
CTTTACCTTAAATACATTTGGGGTTCTGGGGTTTAAGAGTGTAAATGTTAACATACATACACAACGCCATTACATTTGTTTTTAAATCTGTTATATTGAAATGCCATAATGAAATAACTTATAGATTATTTCAGTACCTATGCAACGCAGTTTAAAAAATAAAAATTGCTCCACTGATTATCGAGATTCTGACAATTATTCAAAATACTGCAAAATGGCGGCCATTTTTAAAGATGGCCGCCGAACGACAGGTGTAAAAAAAAGACTCCCAGGCTAATTTTCATCACAGAGACGTCAGCAATGAATTTCAATCATAAAAAAGGTCCCCTCTAAAAAACGCACGGGCTCTGGTATTATGACTGGACTAGTGTGTATTGGATATTTTTTTTTTATCATCTGGCGACAGTATGACTGATCAAGGATTCACTTTTGAAAGCACTGCATCAACCCAGAAAAGTATTCCTATCTTGAGGTCATCTGTGTTAATATATTCACCATGGGGCGGCGGACCGACAAGTCAACCACCGAGTAAACAGTGACGCCCCACTCACCACAAACAACCGAAAACTACCGTTCACAAAGCCAGTTGTCAGGAGAAGTCGGTTTAAGCCTTCATTTGAAGTAATGACACCTCTGGGGAAATTGCTGCTATTGTACGTTAAACAACTGTCAGTTTTCAATTACTGACTCTACAAAGACACTTCAGAAAAAGATGTTACGGCCAGGGACGCGCCTTAATATTGTTCCCCTAAGGCAAGGCCAGCTACTATACGTCGCGTCACCAGAAGTGGAACAACACAAAACTAGCGTTCTTCAGTTGAAAAATATGTGCCAAAAGGACAAACAACTGTCTTTCAAACCTTTTGAAACGTGTATATGACAAAAAAAGGTATTTCACTTCAAAACATTTTGGACTATAGTTGCTTCGATAGAAACATCGTAACTGAAAAGTGCTAAATACCGGCTAAAAACGCAAAATAATAGTTCCACCCCCACCCTCCTCCCCACCCCAATAAAACATTTAATATTCAGTATATCTTCTTGAAATTTTGTATAAAAAATTAGGTTTTTCGTTTAATTTCCAAAACCGTTTTTCTTTTCGTTCTGTAATCCCTAGAAGAAAAGTTATTGTTAAAAACGATGGTGCCAATCTGCAGTGACGCGAAGTATAGTACTTTGATCGAATCTCAGTCGCAGTATGGGATTTTTAATCTCAGTATCGGCTCCAACACAAAGTGAGTGCTCCGCAAGGCTCAGTGGGTAGGTGTATACCACTTACACCGACCAGTGGAAGTGACGCGAAGTATAGTACTTTGATCGAATCTCAGTCGCGGTATGGGATTTTTAATCTCAGTATCGGCTCCAACACAAAGTGAATGCTCCGCAATGCTCAGTGGGTAGGTGTATACAACTTACACCGACCAGTGGTCCACAACTAGTTCATCAAAGACCGTTGCATGTGCTATCCTGTCTGTAGGATAGAGAATATAAAAAGATCCCTTGCTGATTATCGATACGAGTATCCGCATTAGTGTAACGGCAGCGGATGTCGTCTCTCCTACTGAAACCAATCTCTGTTCTGGACAGACAGCACAGGAAGCCGAGGTGTGTGCCCATGACAGGGTGTTTGAACCTTAATAGGGCTAGACGTACAAAGCTCTCTCTTCAGTATGATTCTAAACTGAAATCATTGCCAAAACATTGCCTGCTCATGACCTGGTTTTTGAAGAGAAATATATGAAGTTGTTTGATGCGAAGCCAAATGCTATCGCACATTTGGTCTTCGTATCAAGCAGTTTTTAGCTGCTTCCAGCATCACTTTTGATCACATAATGGAAACTCCTTCATATTTTATTCTTCCACCATGGTATATAAAACCACCCGATATTTTGTTTGATCTGGTGCATCTGAAGAAAGGTCATACAGATGCACTAGTATTCAAACATTTCTTGGAAATTAACAGTAAATACCGTGATTTCATTCATGTTTTTACTGATGGATCACGAGATGGTAATGCTGTAGCCTCTGCTACAGTGTTCCCATCTCATACAATTTCCAAGCGATAGCCGGATTCAGCATCAATCTTTACTGCTGAAGTAAACGCTATATTAGATGCCCTGGATAAGATTAAGCATTGAGAAGCATTCAAATTTATTGTTTTTACTGACTCACTTTCGTGTATCCAGGCTTTACATAACATGAAGCTGGAACATCCTTTAATTGGGATGGTGATGCGAAAGTGTGTCTTTTTATCTTCCAAAAAGGAGATTCTCTTTTGTTGGGTGCCAGTCATGTTGGCATTAGGGGCAATGAAAAGTCATACCTAGCTGCCAAGGCTGCTTTGAATTTGCCTCATGCCATTAATTGTTATATTGACATTTTATATTTTCATCATAATTATATGTATTCCACTGATTTATATGAAATAATTTATTTTTTAACTAATGTATGACCCTCCAATTGAAACTTAATTTGATATAAGCACGAAAATAAATACAAACAACCAACCAGCTACTTGCCCCTCAAAAAAAAAATTCTTTTAAAATAATTAAATGATAATAATATTGCCAATTTCGATTTTTGAGAACAGATATTTTGTAGGAAAAATGAAAAGCACGAAACGACACTTTAATTATTATGTTTGTTTTTTTCTTTCTTAAAACAACTAATTTGTATAAAAATGTGAGCCTTAAAGGTCAGTATAGCGCAACCCCCACCCTCCAAGATCTGCGCCCAAGGCGGATGCCTAGAATTTAATGGTTGCACCGGACCTAATCATAGCGAAAAGACGCGAGCGCTTATTCAGTCTTGTCCCCCCCCCCCCCAACATTTAAACGGTTCTGCCGTCCTTAAGTACGAGATAAGATATAGTTTAAGGAAGGAAAATCAGTGGCGTAGCTTCCATTGAGGCAATGAGGCAAATGCCTTACTAGATTTTTTTGCTGAAAAAAATATGAATGTGATTAATATCATAAAATTTCTTAAAATACGAGAAATAACTAGCATTGCCTCACTAGAAAAAAGACCCAAGCTACGCCAATGAAAATGAAAGGACAGAATAGTAATAAAAGTTTAATAATATATATCAGTGGCGGATCTAGGATGGGGCCCCCAGGGGTCCCTACATTTTGAGATTTAAATAAAAAAAATTAAAACTTATTTTTTAACGTTGAAGAATCCGAGGAATCAGCATTTATATTGCCCCTAAATGGATTTTCTGGTTCCGCCTCTGAATATATTAATTTTATTATTAATCTAATGTTTTTCACTCAAACACCCCAAACATATAAATGTTTGAATTAACTATAGTGTGACCCCCAATAGCCGATGTTTACTTTTGTGGTGGGGGGCGGGAGTGGGGGGTCGTTAAATGAATAAATAAAGAAATCAAACACCCCAACATTATTGATTACTATCTAAAGATGCCGCAACTTAGCGGATCCAGGGGTTCGGACACCCCCTTTCTCGTATTTTTTGTTTATACCAAATGGAAGGACGTGAAAATTTACTATTACCGATCACATTTGGACACACCCTGACACTCTCTCTCATTAAAACATTCCTGCATCACTCCTGGATTCCGGCCTTGGATCCCTGGGCTCTTCAAATATATCAGCCGTTACAGTTTGGATTAGCAAATGGTGTCACTGGACCACCCAGTCTCATAGAACATACAGACTCAATTAGACGTGAAAGATTTACGATGACTGCGCAGTGTATGGCATTCATCAACCGTAAAGGCCTACTATTAATTATATGATGACTGGAAAATACTGAATGGTTATCTACTTTAAAAACCGGGTGTTAAACCAGCGTTAAACTACCTCTAAATATAATTAGACCGTTAAGGAATTTCAATTGGTGTTACAGTTTACAAACATGACGTCAGTATTCTATTTTCCAAAATGATCATTTACCAAACGTAAACGCGCTTGTTCGGCAATGAGCCACTTTACAGTCATATGCGCGGTTCCAGCAATTATGAATAGGGGAGCGCAACTTTCGAGGGCGAAGCCCTACCTTGTGAGCGCCTGTTCTTGCGCTTAGAGTTTTACAAGAAAAAAATTCTTTTCTCGAAAATTAGGGAGGGCGGCGTGCGGCGGGTGCGTCCCCCTTGAAACCGCGAATGATTCATTCTATTTTATAATGTTTACTAAAAATTTAAATGATCAGTAATTTAAAACTGTTGCTTAAAGGCATATTCCCACGGAATTTAAGGGGCTTTGTGCTCTAAATATTGAGTACGAACGAAATTTACATGCATTTGTGATAGGTCAGGTCAGGTCAAGATTTTGAAACGTACCCCCATCCATATTGGTTCGGGCACGCCCCCCACCCCCCCCCACCCCGGGCCCCATGGAAAAATTTGTGTTACTAGATCTCGCTTATATATCGCGCAAGACGTTTTAACTGAACCATGGTATAGGGAATTCCATGTCGAGTTTATGGTTCATGATGTATGGTACGTTACCATAATTCAATTATTATTTTTAAAATATTGATAATAAGCGAGATTCGATGGTTAAGTAAGTAGTTGAATGAAGAATTTCTATGGACTAATCAAATATTTATATTTAAAATTAGTTCTTTGTCTAGAAATTAATTAGGTCAAGGTTCCGTGGGAGTATGCTTTTAAAGGGATTTTCAACAAAACATACGTCAGAAATGAAAATAAAATAACGAATCACTAACAAGAGACCATCTGAAATACGACCACCAATGACGCATTTTTTTTTACCATTTTACGAGTGGAAGGAAGTGAAACTTTACCATTTTTTCACCTATTTCTATTCACTCATCACTTTTGGACCCCCCGCCCCTTTCAGAAATCCTGCATCCGCTCCTGTTATGGTACGGCTATGACCGTACCACTTTTTGAAGAGGTACTGTCTGGTCGTACCACTTTTTGAAGAGGTACTGTCTGGCCGTACCTCTTTTTTCTGTTATTTCTTATTTCTACATAAGTAACAGTTCTTCGGAGGCTCGGCTTGGTTGCCATTGGCAATCTAGAGCCGTACCACTATATTTTTTTACACTGTGCCCCCCTGTATGATACAATAAAACAAGCAGACGATATCGGAATAAAAATAACATCACAGAACATTGCTAAATAATATTCTTATAATCTACAAAGTTATTCTAGGAGATTTAATTTAGATACTTGAAAAATAAGCATACACCACTCACCTGCATGAGTTCGTTTTGCGCCACGCATTAATCTCGTATACGTCACAGCGTCCGTTGTTTACATTTGAATGCTTAGGCCAGATAAAAAAATACGTTTTTAGCGTCCCGGCCCAACCTGGAAAATGCCCCCGACCTCCAAATATTTTTTTATTTAAAAATCATATGTCAAATAAAGTATTAAAACTCTCTAAACAAAGTTTTACTGCCTATTATAGTGATTGCGCAATCACCGACGAACTTCATCCAGACGACAGTGCCTCTATCAAACAAAAGATGTACCAATTTTAATGTTTTCTCCTTCAGTTTCTAGCTAGAAAGTGTCTATGGTCTTCTTTACCTTCCTATCATGCCTTCTGACCATGAATACTATGGTTAGTTTTCTTCTTCCTATACACCGCCATTCTATATACAAAATAAAAATAAATAAAAACGTCCCGCCCTACGTGAAAAATTGAAATGGGTGGACGCTAAACAAGTATATTTTTTAATGTGGCCTTATTACGGTGTCTCGCGTTCGGTTTTAAATGGCATTTAGTGGTTTCAAATCCACGATAACCTACCTCTAAAATGAAATTAGAGTATATTTATCTCCTAATTATACTGCTAATAACTGAAGGATTATACTACTATACATTAAACACCTTTCAGACGTTAGATAATTATTATCATTAAAAATAAAATACTGTCACATACACTGTACTCAGTAGCGGATCCAGGGTCCGGACCCCAACATTCTTTGAAAAACCCTAACCTTTAAGGGGAAACGATATTATCTACGCAGCACCATTACGATTGGTAGCGGTAGACTGGTTATAGGCATAGTCCTACGTAATTTAAGGGGCTAATTGTCTAAATATTGATTACGAATTAAACTTACATGCATTTGTGATACTAGATCTCATGTTTCATATCACACAAGACGTTTTAACTGAACCATGGTAGAGGGAATTCCATGTTGAGTCGATCGATTTTTTTTCACATTTAAAAATTAGAATTCTTCAAATTTCAAGATTTAAAAAAAAAAAATTCAGCTACAAAAATATTCGGACGTTTCAAAAGAACGTTCAGAGAACGTGACTCGAAATATATACGTCACATCTCCTTCAGCGGGGGAAAAAAACGTAATTTTTAAAATGTATTTGTCCGTGAGCATAATACATAATTTTTAAAATATTGATAATAAGCGAGATGCGGTGGTTATGTAAGTAGTTGAATGAAGTATTTCTAAAGACAAATCAAATGTTTATATTTAAAATTAATTCTTTGTTTGGGAATTAATTAGGTCAAGGTCCGTGGAAGTATGCGTTTAATTAGCAGAATAACAGTGGTGTGATATCACTAAGGATAGGTTTACAGCTGAAACATACACAGTGACGTAACAAATTATCATCCGTCTATATAGGCTACAGGATGGATTCACGGCTGAAACATACACAGTGACGTAACAAAATACCATCTGTCTATATAGGCTACAGGATAGATTCACGGCTGAAACATACAGTGACGTAACAAAATACCATCCGTCTATATAGGCTACAGGATAGATTCACGGCTGAAAAATACACAGCGACGTAACAAAATACCATCTTTCTATATAGGCTATAGGATAGATTCACGGCTGAAACATACAGTGACGTAACAAAATACCATCCGTCTATATTGGCTACAGGATAGATTCACGGCTGAAAAATACACAGCGACGTAACAAAATACCATCCTTCTATATAGGCTACAGGATAAGATTCACGGCTGAAACATACACAGTGACGTAACAAAATACCATCGTCTATATTGGCTACAGGATAGATTCACGGCTGAAACATACACAGTGATGTAACAAAATACCATCGTCTATATAGGCTACAGGATAGATTCACGGCTGAAACATACACAGTGACGTAACAAAATACCATCTGTCTATAGGCTATAGCCATAGACCGCTTTTTGTTTTCAAAAGATATTTTTCATAAATAATTTGCTTTTGTCAACGTAGGGAAAGGGAAATGATGTTCTTTGAAATTAAATAAAAGTATATATTTTTTTTTAAACCTGTATGATTTAAGGAGATTGAAATTCAATTAATTGTTGCAATACTGAAACAATGTTTCATTCTACAGCTGTATGATTTAAGGAGATTGAAATTCAATTAATTGTTGCAATACTGAAACAATGTTTCACTCTACAGGAGCGTAGCCAGAAATTCAAAAATTGTAAGCACAATATATGATAGAACCAGAACTGGTAAATAAATTTAAGCTCTGTTTTTTTTGTTTTTGTTTTTTTATTGTAGGTAATATATTTATTTTATTTAACGTGTATGCCTGTCAGAATGAATGTTTTGATATTAAATACTATATTGGCATCGTCTTTCTTTTTTGTTAAAACGGCGCATCTCGCTCTTTCTAGTAGTTAACAGGACCGACAAAGCGGTACAAAGCTAGCGGGTGAACTGAAAGTTTCGTATTTGTGACGTATTTGTTAGACCGCCATTTTTTTTAATGTGTTAGCGGTTGTAGACGAAAATCAGTGGAGAGTATGGGATTTACTGTGAAATGGGATATAATGAACGCATGTTTGCAAGTTTATTGTGTAACTAGATATTTCTTGTAATGTTTTTATCGAAAACCGAAGCATTTGTTCCCACCAAATTGCAGGACTTTGCTCCAAATGAATAGAATACGTCGCAAACTGGACACACTGCCAATCAATAACCAACAACCAATAAGTAGTATGTCCACGTTCTGGACTGAGAAAAATATATAACGTTGAGAGAATTTGTTCACACGTGCTTACAGTGCGACAGTATAGCTGTGTCCCTGTTTTAGATTCTTAACGATTTTTTTCTGTCCTATTTTCACTCAGAAAAATACGCCAGTTTCCGAGCATCAAAATTCTAAACATTTCAGACCCCTGCCTCTGGTTTAGTGCCTGCAGCACTCGCGGTGATGGGCTTCACATTTTGACCCCTTACCTTTCAGAAATCCTGCATCTGCGCCTGGGTAGGACTATGTGAATTATAGTGTTGTACATAATAATAATAAAATCTAACTTAATGAAGCCTACATTATTTTTATTTCATTTATCACCCAACAGTAATATACTTCTCAAAACAATTTAAGGATAATTTTTATAACTTTATTGAAATTTGACTTAAGCATAATATAGGCTCAATGGGAGGTGTATGTCATTGGCACCGACCTGTGGTTCATAACTGGTTTACCAAAAGCTATGGTATGTGCTGTCCTGGAAGTTGATTGGTCGAGAAATGACTCTACCAATGCTGCATTTATGCCCATGTGTGCTCGCTATGCGTCTTTTGATAAAGCACCAAACTTAGTACAAACATACAGGCAGTCATACCGATACTACCTTTATTAAAGTTTTTATCAGGTAAATAGTTTGGGATACTTGATATAACACATTAAATATCTCCTGACATGGAAAATTGAGCGCAACTTCTTGCAACCCCCCCCCTTCCTCCCTTCACACACACACACTGGGGTGGAGAGAAATAGAGAGTGGGTTGAGAGAGGGATCTATATAGATGGGGGGGAGGGTCGACAGAGAAAGAGAGATAGAGAGGGGGAGAACGGCCTGTAGGTCGATATAAGCCGGCGGTTTCTAAAAACTGGATTGGAATGTGACATGTTTTATAGACATCTTCGATTTAAACATACGTAATATAGTCAATATATAACGTACCAAAATTCTTGTTACCAACTCATTTAATAAAATGACACAACGCAAACACGAATATTTTAAAATATATTCATACAAAAAAAATATTACAAAAACAATACTGAATGTATAGAAAGAAAATATTACAATGGGTCTTGTCCAACAGAGCAGCAAACTTTTACAAACACCAGCCAATTTTTACAAACATCTATTCAGCCAACTTTTACAAACATCTCTCGATACAACCGTTTACACGCAGACTACCATTAATAAATATAAAACGAATGAGTGCACCTGTAAAATAAATAGCATAAATTTAGTGCACCAAACCCACGCTTGAGGACAATCCCTGCTAATGTCAAAGATGATGCTCACGAATAGCTTACTTACTGGTTCGATATAAATCTGACTTCACATGCCAGTGCCGGATCAAGGGAAGAGGAGCCCCACCCCCCACTAAAATTTACGATTTTTTAAATATTATTTAAAAAAAAAAAAAAATGTTTTAATGTTAAAAGAATCAAGAGTATTCTTTAGCCACTTACCCTCTCCCCAAATGCATTTTCTGGATCCGCCACTGCTACGTATGTCAAGTCGGATTATAGGGGACTATTTGCTTACATACTATCATATAGTTATCTTACGGAAGCACATTAAAACAAACCTAAAGCTAGGCATCGATGTGTGCGTAATGCGTGATGCGCGAACGATTCACATGGGATTTAATAAAAGTGTTTCCATGTACGCGTAATGCGTATTGCGTTAATTTCGGAACGCCTCCGTGATCGTTCCAATACGCATCACGCAGCTAAACGGACACAGGAAGTAGGGAAATCTTTAGAAAAGAGGAGGGATTTCCCAAACAAGTAAAAGTGCAGGTTAATTTCAAATTGCAAGATTTTGCCCAGACGAAATGTTATCTAGAAAGACAGTCACACAGTGACAGATCATATCAAACCTTTTGTATATAAATTACACATCAGCGGCGTACTTAGCGTTTGTGCCGCCCTAAGCGGTCATAGAATTTGCTGCCTCTTTAAACAACATTCCAAAACTGGACATCTGTTAAAATATAAACATGACAAATTTCCACACAAATATTGAAAAACAAAAAAACGGCAAAATTCTGCTTCCTAAAACGTGCCGCCCCTCTCCCCATAGGTGTATTTTTTATTGCCCTTAGTGATGTTTATAAAGAAGTTTGGATTTGTTTCAAGTTAAATGTTCATAAAATGTAGAGATACACCCTGCTCTTTTCTCAAAACGTCCTCCAAAAAGACAAACAAGTTTCACGCACATCAATATATTACGCATACATGGAAACAGTCAAAACACAATACGCGAGCAATACGTACACATGGAAGCTTAGCTTTACAGTGCTCAGATTTTGGTGGACGCATGTACCGTTCAATAGTTTTCGTGGCACAGTGGTCAGGACAACGCATACACATTTAGAACGTAATGGGTTCAAATCCCACTCAAGACCTGACGACTTTAACAAGAAATCAAGGTCCAACACTGTCATGCTAAAAGTAAAACAGGAAACGATAGTTTACTTAATGACGTCACTATGATTATGACGTAAAGATGACGTCACACTGGATAGATTGTTTAAAGACGTCACTGTGATTATGACGTAATGATGACGTCACAATAGAAATGTTTGGAATGTTTGTTTGATGGCACATTGTTTATTCAGCGACTACCAGGTTTCAAACATACGGTGTTCACAGCACATAATAACGTCTTTGGTACTTCAGTTGCGGCTCAATAGCTGGAATGAGAAATAGCCCTTAAAGGCCCATTGAAAGGGATCGAATAGATGTCCCATGGTACTTCAAGTAAGTACTCAACCTCTCGAGCAATATATACCCTCCATCCAGCTCAAAGTCAAATGAATCTATATGAACCAGTTAAAACAGCTGTACAAACATGCCAGCCAGTTATTCACAACTTCTATACCAAACAGCATGGTACATGCTGTGTTGTACGTGAGGAAGTGCATAATCAGCAGTGGATCAAGATGGGGCCCCTTAAATCCGGATTCTTTAGAGCCCCCCACCCCCATCTGCCTAAAGGAATTTTTTGGATCCACCAATGATGTTATATAAAAGATCACTTGTTTTTTGAAAAGAATAGCATAGATAATTAGCCACTATGCCCGACCTATTTGCGTAGTCATGGTAATAATATGAGCTTCATATATTTCCCTTCCTCGCCCTCTGTGCCCATATCTTCAACATATTAACCTGATAAAGCAGGGTAGGTAGTTGAAGTGCGTAAGAGTTGCGTAACCAGATCAGCGAGCTTGAACCGTACTGGGATATAAGCAGTAAAATAAGTTACATCATCATCATCATCATGACATCATCAATTCATCATCATTATTATCATTATCAACCAGTGAGGTTATAAAAAATTATGTCAAAATGAACAGCAATAATAAATCCAATGTTTTTTAAATGACTTTTTCACCCTGTGTAATTCAATATATTTACGTTAAGGCGGTCCACTAGCAGATCCAGGGGGGGTTCAGGACCACCTCCCTTTCATTAATTTTTATTTTTTTTACCGTTTTATGAGTGGAAGGACATGAAAATTTACCATTTTTCCACCTATTTTTATTTACTCATCACTTTTGCCCCCCCTTTCAGAAATCCACATTTGGACACCCCCCTCCTTTTCAGAAATCCTACATTGGTGCCTGAAACCAGATGGCTAAGTGTTACATTGATATCGTAAAGGGAAATACTGGAAAAGATTATTCAGGCATTGTAATTTCAATTTTTGAAGCAAAAGTGGGGGTAGGGGTGAGCATAATTAAATATGTATCCTCCATCCAAAAAGTGTGTGGGTGTCTCCCCCCTCTCCATGGACTGACAACCCTGTTTCTCAGTAAAGAGTATTTTAAGTTTTACTTTTAGAATACAAATAATGTAGGCAACTTTTGTTTAGAGTGTTAGCAACTGAAAAGTATCAAATACTGATGTATCCTTGGTACATATAGGGTTAATTGTAATAAAACATATATTATGTTAATTAAACATCCATTATACATCATGTGAATTAAACATGCATCATAAATTATGTTAATTAAACATGTTAAACATGCATTAAACATTTTTAATTACACATTCTTTATGTTAAATATACATTATCATATATTATGTTCGTTAAACATGCATATCAAAATAAAACATACATGTATGATAATTATATTAAAAATGAATATCTTATAAAATATGCAAATTATAATCACACATACATGCAATTAGAAAACATTTAATGAGCATATATCATTAAAATGTATATTAAGAATGAATATCGTAGTACAACATGAATATCTGACAAGGATAAATCAAACAAATGTGATTATAAAACATACATATATTTAATATTAAAATCTTGGCAGTTTAATAATTTTATTGACCATAAAAAAGTTGAGTATATATTTTTTTCTGTTATTACAGCTTGCATATGAGTTATTTCTGTATCAAAGTGTAGGTAAATATACAAAAAATTTAAATAAATTTTAAATTTATATCTCCTGTTGACACTACCTATTAGTCTGTTCCATGAAAGACATTTTTACATGGGATTATCCCCAGATAAATAAGGTAATTGGTTTTAGGCCTTATAGAGTGGAATGGAGTTTTGAGTGATCTGGTGACCACAGCTTCTCAATTTATCCCTTGGACCCTTGTACAGATATAAAACTTAAAATGCACCCTTTGAAAATCAGACAAATTTAAGACGGCACAAACTCACCGTCACTATGGTATTTTGATGAAATTTCAAGAAAAAGACCTACAGCATCTAATTTTTATAATTTTGTGACGGCAGCATAATACTGCCTCAATCCAATCATACAGCAATATTTATGATGGTATTGCCAATTGCCATCATGAATTTCATGGGCTGGAATCACATGCTGAACATTATAATGGAAGTCAAACCTGATGCTAAGCAGCTGTTTAAATATGTTAAACATCTGTTGAGAAAAACAATTTAAACATCTGTTCAGAGAAACATGCTAAACATCTGCTGAGAGAAACATTAAAATATCTGTCAAGTGACACTTTAAATATCTGTCAATGCACATGTTAAACATGTTGAGAGACATGTTAAACATCTGTTGACAGAAACATGTTAAACATATGTTGACAGAAACATGTTAAACATCTGTTGACAGAAACATGTTAAACATCTTGACAGAAACATGTTAAATGTCTGTTGAGTGAAACATGTTAAACATCTGTCAGGAGACATGTTAAACATTTCTTGAAACATGTTAAGCATCTGTGGTTAAACATCCATTAAGAGAAACATGTTAAATATGTGTATAGTTAAACATCTGTGAAGTGCAATGTGTTAAACATACATGTATGTTAAATGAAACAAATAAGTTGTAAAATATGTTAAAAGTTGTAAAGTTTTGTAAGATGACATTAAACAGAATGTGCAGATACCAGCTCTGATCATAAAACTCTTTATAAAAAAATATCAACACGACACAAAGAAGTGGGGTTTTTTTTATTTTATATTTAACGACACGACCAATGCGCACCAACGTATTAACATCTACTGGATGTGAAACATTTTTTTAATTTTGTCACTTAGTCAAACGAGGAAACCCACTACATTTTACAACTAGGAGCAGTTTACACCACACACAGGACAGCACATACCATGGCCTTTAGATATACCAGTCATTGGACACTGAATTGAATGGGAAGAAACCAAGGAAAGTTTGTTTTTATTTAACGACACATCTAGAGCACGTTGGCTACTCCTTCCGATAAGCAGCAAGGGATCTTTTATATGCATCGTCACATAGACAGGACAGCACATACCACGGCCTTTGATAAACCAGTTGTGGACCACTGGTTGGAACATAAAATAGCCCTAACTGCAAATGGGTGCACTGAGAAGTATTGATCTGACGACCGACCGGTTCACAGGCAGACACGCTACCATTTGAGCTAGATCCCGCTCCGGGAAGAAACCAAGAGAATGAGTCCATCAAGGAGGTTTGATACAATGATCCATAAACCTCAAGCAAATACATTACTGACTGAACTCAATACCACACCATATACACAGACATACAATGGCGTGCAGAGGTTTGGTGATGCCCATGGCCAACTCCTTGAACGTAAAGTAAAGTTTTGTTTTATTTAACGACGCCTCTAGAGCACATTGATTTTTATCTTATCATCGGCTATTGGACATCATACAT
>JAULBS010121853.1:0-14104 GCA_032355785.1 Symmetromphalus regularis | reverse complement strand
AAAATAGTCATCTTTTAACAGACAGAACAAAATCGTACCATTCATGAAAGATTATAGGGTGTGTGTGCATGAAGACTTGCTTTGGCCCACAGACAATGTGTTTAATAGCAATATTTGATATACCTGGTAATGTTCTAAATATGATATCTCATTAAGTTTAAATGCTAGGTGGCTGACTTTGGTGTCAAATGATAGCTATGATAATGCAGAATAGCCTTGAATATATAAAACTGGCATCGACATCACTTAAATGAGATAACACTATCAAAATATATGTCAAATATGGACTTTTGTTGGATAATTTGGCAGCCATATTGAAATTTCCAATCGCTGACTGGATCAATATGAGATCACTCATCAAATTTAATTTTTGTATAACCATTTAAGATAGTATTCCTGTTATCAGATCTATTAAAATAGCTATTAAAAGATACACATTTTTCAGTAGGGGGGGTCCATGTTTTGACCCCTATATTTTGCAAAGGCAGCACCAGATCCCTGATTACCAAACTTTTTTTTGTGTACACATATGATAAGGAATGAAAAAATACCAGTCTATATAATGACGGCTCCGGGTGGCACTTAGCTCATTCTGATGTCAGTCTATGTGGACCATTGGGCTCTTAAAGGTAAACATGTTAAGTCACCAGTTTCACTTTTTAAATCAAACTTCCAGTTTGCCAATTAAAAATGTGGTTTGTTTTTTCTATACTGTTACAATCAATTTACATTACTGAGATGTGGCATGTTGAAAATAATTCACACCTTTTACAGACATCACAATAAAAATAAAGAAAATTCCTGTGAAAGGTTTATAGTTCCAGTGTTTTCCTATAAACAACTTAAAAAAAAGAAATAATATTGTATCTGTGGCAAAGCAACCGACATGCAATAGATTGGCCTAATTCCAGCCAGTGCTCCACAACTGGTGTATAAAAGATTGTGGTATGTGCTGGGGAAAATGTATATAAAGAATCCCTCGTTTTCAGAGATTTTTTTGGTATATGTATAATTTCTTTTTCGGTTCATTATATTTGTCAAACGTTGATTTCTTCAGCAAACAGAAATATTTAAAAACACAAAATAATGGTAATAAATATTTATTAAATTTTAAATTAAAATTTATATATACAGATTCATGGTCTATACAAAATTAAAACTATTCATACATTATAAAAATAGAAATTTTTGTGTCTCTTAGAGATCATTTTTAGAAACAGTTTTAGTCATGGAATATAATTCTCCAATATTAAAACTATATAATAAAATTTTAATAACTTCTATATGGTAAATGTTTTATTACCTTTTCGGACAATAAAAGTGTTGTCAAGAAGTAGATGCAGAATAGTTGGAAGGAATTTGAAAATAATTTGTAGGATATGTGAAATAGGGAACATGTGGAAATTTCACAATAAGTTGACAAATTATAGGTACCACAACTGTCACCCTATCTCCTACATCCTTGTGATGAAGATGAATGCTATCAAAACATTCCTACATTGTTTTTTCTTTTGATAAATAATAATTAAAAATATACCTCTACCAATATATTGAGCATTATGGGGTAACAAGTGTTTATGCTATAGTAATAAAAAGGTTACACAGGCTTGCCAATTTATCAATATGTATATTTTCATTAAGTCAGTATGAATATTTCCATGTGGGTAAATCCATCACATGAAAGCCAGCTACAGACTGAAAATTCATACATATTCATGAACTAATGAACCTCCAAAATGTTTTCTTTCTCTATTTTTGAATTAAATTTAGAAGAAAAAAAAAATTATTTAGGAGAGTGAACGTATCAAATAACATATATATAAAATTATTATGATTTGCATCAAGGTTTGCATGAAAGAAACATTTATATCTTGAGTTTTTTTTTGTTTATTATGAAGAATAACTGCATTTTAAAAATACATATGTGATGGTATTTGCAGTACTCTTATGTTATGTGACAAATTCAAAGAATTTCTGGTTCGTGTACTTGCGTTATTTAACAAAGTATAACATTCATATATTATTTCAGTAACAACTGCAGATTAAGGCACAAGGATAGCAAAGGCTAACAATGACAATATCTTAACAGAAGACATGAATATGAATTAAATACAATTTTACAATCAACAGAATGGAAGAATGTACGACATGAAAATTTGGATATAAGCATATTTATAATAAAATAAGCCAGTAAGTTAGTAAAATGGGCACTGTGAAATGTGTAAAATTAAGGTTTCTTATAACAGCATAATTATATCCACAATATCTGTGGGTCTGTTAATCATCAAAGTTAGTGAGTGTGTAAAACAGTTTTTAACTAGTTTTGCTTGTCAGAACAATCACCTTCAGTGGACACACTGGTTTTTTCTCATTCCAGCCAGTGCAAGGTAATTATATATGCTGACTTACCTATGGGAAAATGTATATAAAAAAAACTATTTTGGTGTCGACTAAAAAGAACAGCCTACGTGGTGGCAAGAGGCTTTTTCTGTGTGGCAAATACTTTTTTCAATTAATAGTCACTGATTAAGCAATGTTCTGAATTGTTAAAACACTCTTTTCTTTCACTGTATGACATGCACTGTGACCCTCCTATTACTAGGATTGTTTCTTATAAATGTATATTTTATACAAATGGAGGTGTTTTTTTTATGTTCCAAAAATAAATCAAAACATGTACAATGCACTTGCACTAAACTCACATTTGTCTAACCCAGAAATAAATAGGTTTAAACCACAATCACATTTGGTCTAAAATTGGATTAATTATCACACAAGGAAAACTATCTAATCCAACACTGTCTTAACAGCACATTATGTTAATCCAGTGTGTACCTTTAGAATGCAGTATATTACAACAAAGGGTGGGGAGGAGGAGGGCAGATGGGTATGATTGTTTTAAAACAGCAAATGTGTTTTTCTATGAACTTAACCAGTGCAGAATACAATTATTGAATATTTCTATATTATGATACTTCATACAGAAAAAGTTTGTAATACAATTTTTTTCCATGACACCATTTGACTTTATTAAGCATAATATATTAATATTACCCAGTGGCGGATATTAGACATGTTGTAATGTTTAAATCAAGCAATGCTCATTTGATTAGTACCATCAAAAATGCAACAATCTACAACAACATGACATTATTCAAAGCCTCTATGAGATAGATGTGAGGGTTAACCTGTAAAAAATAAAACATTTCTAATCTCACTACACTATAATAACATCGAACTATATATATACATATCACAGATGGAAGTTAACATAATAAAGATCAACACATGGCAAAGATAACATGCATAAACAAGTCTTTTATTCCATCTTTGCAAGTCAAGAACTTTACGCAGTATCCTATCAATGACCACATATCTCGATTTTTAAAATAACTCTTAAAGGCATAGTCCCAGGGAATTTAAGGGGCTTTGTGCCCTAAATATTGATTAAGAATGAAACTTACATGCATTTGTTTTCATATCACGCAAGACATTTTAACTGAACCATGGTATAGGAAATTCCATGTCAATTTTTTCACATTTAAAAATTTCAAGATCGGAACTCTTGGTGGGACTAAATAAATTGATATGAAATGTTTTTACAGCTACCAAAATATTTAGAAGTTTTTAAATAATGGCTAACGGAGGAATACCCGTCACGTGACTCAAAATATATGTCACACCATCAATGGGAAAAAAACCTACCCCACCGCCCCTCATTTATTTGTCTGTGAGCATAATTCATTATTTTTTAAATATTGATAATAAGCGAGTTGAATGAAGTATTTCTATCGACAAATCAAATGTTTATATTTTAAATTAATTCTTTGTTTGGAAATTAATTAGGTCACTGTTCTGAGGGACTATGCGTTTAAGAGACTATTTTAATATATTTCCTGTTTTTTAACAGTTAAAAATACTGTATTACTTAAATACTAGGCCTATAAATGACTGGATGTTGGTGGTTCCATTGGATTGTTCATTTTATTAAGATAGATTTGTCCATTGACTACGATACATAATGAACTTTATAATTTTATTGTTATATGAACATTTCTCAATTGGCTAACAATTTAAATGAGTTTTGTTTATCTAATAAAATGACTTGCAAAGATTTGTAATTTGTAAATAGGACATACATTAACTATTTGGTTTTTTACTGGCATTAAATAATTCTAACAAAGTTTGAAATTAAATCAGGGATGAAAATTGGAAGTAATCTCAGTATGTTGAATTAATTTTGGCGACAATCACCCCAAAAATAATTCTATTTTGTACCAACTTTTCTGATTTTGTATTCAATGTTTCTCGAAGTTGTTTTTATAAACTTGAGAAAGAAAAAGTATTAACAACTAAAAATACTAAATGTTTTGGCAGTTTTCCCCTCTAAAAAATAATCACCTAAAAAGGTTTTGTCAATTAATGTCTAATTCAAACTGAGTATACTGCGTTTCCTCAACTTCTACCATACAGTCACATGACTATACAGTATAGTCACGTGACTAACCTTCAGTCAGCTTAGTCAACTAGTCATGTTCCTATTTATACATAGCATGTGCTTTGAAGATGAGGTTGAATGCCACCACTTAAATCAATCATTAAAATGTCAAATGAAATACAAAAACATATGTTGACATTTCATGCATCCAAATAGGAAAATGTTGATAATTGTTAAGACCCCTTAACCTGAAAATAATAGAGTATTGAAAAACATGTAACCAACAACACTTAGTGATTGTGACAATGTGATAATTTCTTTCCATCAGCTGAAAACTGATTTATATTCCGTGTCAGTTCAAAAATAAATGCCAAAAGGACAAACAACAAACTGTATGCACTGTGTACACAATGTACAAAAGTATTTCACTTCATAACTTTTTTTATAATATACAGCTGCAACGATAACAAAAGTGCCAACTGAAATGTGTGAAAAACAACTAAAAACATAAAAATATTTTTTTCCGTAATAAATTTAATATTCAAAATATTATTTTCAAATTGAGCTTTTATTTCATTTCCGAAACTGTTTTCCGTTTTGACCAACTTCCCCATCTTCACCCCCCCCCCCCCAAAAAAAAAATGTTATCTAAAAATAATGGTGCCATCTAACATGACACAAAGCATAGTCATTTGATTAGCTAATAAATTGGTAGTAAAAACCTTTATTAAACATGGCCATCTTGTTGAGGTCTGGCACATTTTAAATAAAACTGATGTAAGATAATCTGAATTGTCAGTCAAATGGCCATCAAGATCAAACCAAGAATCTGATTTAAAATATTTTTCTTAGAACATATGAGAATGCAAAACATAAAACAACAATTCTGCTAAACTTATATGGTTACAATGAGCACATAATAAATGAACCCACACACACATAATGCCCTGTCACACATCACAACTAACGCAGTTGGCAACTCTGGTTTAAAACAAAACAGACATGCACAAATATATTTAATTTAAAACATTCTTCAATAAATCTGTGGTTTATGAAGAGCCTGATAAGGAATTGGACAGGTAACATCAAAATTGGTTAGCCAAAACCATACTATATGTAACCTGTTTCAGTTTTAAGTAACCATTTGTTGACAGCAAATAATGATAACCTGTTTTCTGTTGGCCTTATTAGGAATTCTGATGACATCCAGTCATTCATATCTTTTCTCTGGTTTGTGTGTTCAAAATCTTTCTAGCTCTGTGCAGCCAACAATGCTAATCAATATATTGCAGAATTTTGATTTCATTTCAAAATAAAGCTATTATGTATTACAAAAGGATCTACAATCAAAAGATGTTTTCTTCGATTGCCTTAAATAATTATGTTCTCTACAGAATATGTCTGTTTTACATCGTGTAAATAATGCCCATAATAGGTGACAAAATATAATCTGTTCAATCATTAATACCTGGGTAACGTCAATTAATGACAATGTAATTAGTTTTGAAGCATGCCTTTGTTTTGTGTAAAACACATACTGAGCTAATACTAAGAATGAGAAACATATAACTATGCCAAAACAAATTTGCTAAGTAATAAATTAAGATTAATTTTAATGGTCAAACAGGTTATAATCAGGGATTGAGATGATTTGTCACCTACTCACCAAAGGGGATGATAATTCAAGGAATTGGCCCCCAGATCTCTACACAAATGTTAAAATGGTTCCTGTCTATGCATATTTTTAATAAAAGGAATGTCAACTTTAATCTTCAAAATAAATAATTCATTAAAGTATTAAACCATAACATAACAAATTTATAACGGTTATTGTTAATAAAAGAAAATGTCAACTTTGATCTTCAAAATAAATAATTCATTGAAGAATTAATAATGTATAATCGTTATCAACTGGTTCAGTTCTGTGGTCTATTTTCAATACCTTACTATAGTCGTTTACGCTACTTGGAACCTGGATATTGAAGAATAAAAACCAAAATATATAAGTTACATCACCACTTCCACATGAAATTAATCAGTTATTATATTAAAATAATTAATGTTGAAAATAATAACTTTAAAATCTTAATTTATTTAATGAATTCTTAAATAGTCTAACTAGATTCTAATAAATAAATCTACCTAGTAAGAAAGTAAAAATATGAAAAAATAAAAATTTAAAACCTAAAATCACCACAAGTCTTTTATCTTTCTTTATCTTTTATCTTTGGCATAATCTACATATCACTAAAAGCTTAAATATCCACTAAAAATGCTAAATAAAAATGCAAGGGGATATATTATATTTGACTAGTAACTGTTAAAGTAATTTTGGTAATTGTCGAAGTTTATGTATATCTAATATATTATCCTGACTGTTTCCCACTGACGGGTACCCTTGATTGTCGCCATTTGCTGAAGTACTTTCAGGAGAGTGGTGTGTTCGTGCATAGTGCCTATTCGGCAGAGAAACAACTGGGGGTGATTCTGGAGTGTCTTGAACAGATCTTAACTGGTTCTTCATAGGAAAAACTGGAGATGACCCACAAAAGTTATCTACCCTCTGTGAAGATGTAATATTTTGAACAGGTGATTGATGATCGGATATAATTTCATGTGTCTGTGGAACATTATTTCTCATGGTAGGAGATGTAAATACACAGTTATCCCTAGTGATAAATCTATCATTACTTCTGCTAGGTCTAGAAAACTGTTCATCTCTGGTTCCTCTCGTTGGAGAAGCTGTTTCTGTCGTTAACGTGCTATAATTTACCCTAAGCTGTAAAGTCTGATCTGTTAAGGTTGTGGTTTCTGCCATTAAAGTTTCGTTCGAATTAAGGAGTCCGTATTTTTCTAAGTATTTCTTTGTGTCTAGTGTAATGTTATTGGGAGACATTCCAAAGCGTGACACATCTTGCGACACATTAGACATGTTTTCAGCCCTAAGCACCTGCCGTAACAATCCAGAGTTTTTAGGAACCCCACTTTTTCGCTGAAGCTTCATCATATGAGTGAGCTGTTCGTCATTGAGGTATTTCATAGCCATGGCATTAATATCGACCGAAGTGTCTGAATCTGAGTCAAACATCACCGACATGTAGTTGATCTTAGGAATGAATGTTGTGTCAGCATTACCCCCGAACTGCTGAAGCCTAAAAATAAAACCAATACTTATGAGAATATGTAAATGTCTATTACTTTGAAATGTTAGTCAATGTTTGGCACTTATTTTTTAATAAAGCATAATTTGCATCACAGTATGATATGTAACAGCAAGAACACCAAGCATAAAAATCACAAAAAATATAGGAGCATTCTTTTGCCTACTAACAGAGGAAAATACAGGAAGATTATAATCAACAATGTACAAAATATAAGTCAGCTAAGCTTTCTTAAATGAAATTTTTTTTAAAAGTACAATAAAGGAGACTCCAGTAACTTGCCTACTTAAAATATTTTGTAAACAAAACTCGAAAATGTTTAGTGTTACTTTATTAAATTTATGTCATAAATTTCAATTGTTTCAGTTTTAAAGATCCTTTATGAACAACAATATGAATAACAATACTTTAAAAGCCGACCCACCAAGCCTAATTACTCTGGACATTACTAGAAGCAAACTACTTTATTTTAGTTGTTAATTTTATTGGGGGCCGAGATTTGTGGAGACAGAGATGATTAGAAACTTACTGCAACATGGAGTGCAATCCATTGGTTCCCATCCTTGATGAAACATGACCATTGACATCACATGAACCATTTTCAATATCATTACTTTCTGTGCTATCATTTGCTCGTGGCTCTACACTGTGAGAGTTCAGAAAGTTACGGATGTTTCCCTAAAAAGAAGACATCAACAGTAGTTATGGTAACTCATCCAAAAGACAAAATGAGTGAAAAGAAAACTGTTAAGTAGCTATGAAGGCAAATCACTAAGAAGTCCATTTACAAATTTTTATCACAAGAGAATTTGTACTCTGTATACAAAGACAAACAAGATAAATACATATTTTTAAAGTATCTATACATTTCTTTCAATACTATTTTGTTTTAATAGCAAACAAAGTTAACATGAGTTTGAAAACAAATTCTAAAGACCTTTGAATTTTATTTTGGACTGTTAGGAAAAATGAACAGTTCTTTTTATCTTTTTTCTATAAAATAAGATTCAGTGCTGCTGTTTTAAGCCTATATTCAATGACAGATTAACAAGTTTCGAGCTGAAATGTGGTAACTTACCAACAGTTTGTCATAATACTCTTTAGACTCTTCATCTAAGACAGCAGGATTGCCCGCGTGGAAACCCTCACCATCTGCATACGAATATGAGTCATCCTAAAAACATACAATGTAAATCATCTAACCAGCTGCTACACAAAGTAACTGGTACACAACATCAGTAATCACCAAAATAATATTTCTGTATATATAGAATAATTCTCAAAAGACTCCTAGCCAAGGGTGAAAATCCGTTCCTGAAAGTGGGAGGGACGGAACATACGCTTGTCCCAAAGTGGGAGGGATGGACAATCACCCCCACCCCCCAACATTATAGACCACTTGTGTACTTCGGTATATTTGCACTAAGACAACATGGTTAAGTGTTACATTGAAACAATAAAGAGAAATACTGGTAAAAATTATTATTTAGGCATTTTAATTTCAATGAAATTTTCAGTTTTTCTAGGCAAAAAGTGGGAGGGATAATTATATAGGCGACAACACCTAGCTGTACTTATAATATAAAGAGATTTATCCAGGATTTTTCACCACAGTCAAAGGGATTGGGAAAATTAGTGCGATTTTGGTCATAATTGGGAAGTTTTTTTCACACCACAGAATTTATGTAACTAATATTATATTTATTAACCAATTTAGGAATTTTCAGTGTAGAGTTCAATAAACAAGTAGTATTCTTTTTGCATAAATATCATGTTAATAAATGGGCATACAAGAACATGGAATTTATTATTAATATATAAGTAACGTTTACTATATCAGTGTTGTGCATATTCATATCATTACATGTATACATATAATGTATTTAAATGCATTCTCCATATTCTTCTATACAAATTTAGACTACCTGTTGTCATAAACTAGAGGTCATTAAATGTCTTACCTATAACAAAAGGCTAACCAATTGTTAAGCTAATAGAATAGATGAATATGCAGAAATGTTTCTTAAAGAAAAGAATTACATTATAGAATACATTGTGTTGTATAAAAGCCAAGGTTGATAGCACTTAAAGGTAAAGTTGGTCATCAACATACTGAGATCTTTAATAAATATAATATGACAAATAAAATTACCTGCTGAGCACACATGCTAGCACTGATAGGACTAGTTAAATTACTGCCATCCATTGAACCAGAGTCCTTATAATCTTGTGATCTGAATAAACAAACAAGTACAGTGAAAAATACACACAAAATATTGTTAATATTTGAACATGGTCCACAGATTTCTGTTGAAAAGTGCTTAAAATCTGATCTGATTGAGTCATAAATGAAGGAATTCAATGAGTTTAATTAGGATCAATATTTGAAGAGCTTAATTTTAGATCCATTTTTGACAAAATTGAGTTTGATGTGCTGACTATAATGATTAACCCTGGCTTTAACATGACAATTCTAATGAGTTTCAATACAGCAAACATACATCACTTAATGTTCACTGATTGTGCAAAAGGGATTACACCATGTTCAGTTTATTCATGTTTCTTTTTAAATGTTAAATGGTCTATAAGCCCTTTTACAAAAAAAAGAATGTTTAACAACATCCCGCAAACTGTTTAAATGGTGGCTATTTAATCAATAGAATAAAGCCATTCTACCCAAAAGACAACTTATGTATGAACTCTCCCACAGAGACTACATACTAGCCTGTTTTATACCTCCTCCCACTACACAAAAAAACTCAATCCTAGCCAAACGGGTTTGCTAAGATGGAATAATCTGAAGACCAAGGGCACTTCAGCTGGACACTCTTAATAAGTCATATCATGCTCCGAAATTTTTTACAGACCAACAAAATGAATTTGCTACACTACTAAACATTTAAAAAAAAAATTAATTTGGCATTAATTTAAGTATTTTCAAGAATGACAATCAATAATTTAAGTCCATACATAAAAATATATTATGTTTTTGAAAACAATTTTTTAATATACAACATATTTGACAAACCTAGTAGGTGACGACTGGAAGCTAGGCAAGTCAAGTATGATATCCGAGTGAATACTGTCCACCGTCTGATTCTGCATACCCATGTTGTTCACCACAGCTGCTATATCTGCCTGGTTCAGGTCAACACTGTCTGTATCATCTCTCTGTGTGCTGTTCAGCTGAAGTACTCCCTTGTGTCTTATCTCCACTGGAGTCTGACTTTCATTACCAGTCTGGCTTTCATTACCAGTCTGGTACTCCTCTGCCCTTTCTGATGGATTTGAGCTTGAAGCAGAGGTAAAGTTACACTTCTGTGGACTTGTCTGAATCTGAATGGAATGAAGGCTGGGCTGTCGTGACTTTGACTTTGTTGGTGAGTTTGGTGAGAACATAGTTGTATTGACAGCCGTTTCACACGTTTCGGGTTTCTTGTAGTTTGAGTTATTCGCAGTGGGAGTAGTCTCGGTAGAACTGTTATGTTGAGAGGATGGGGTGCTTTGGCTGGAGGACTGAGTGTTGAGAAGTGCCTGCATCTGAGATTGAAGCTGCTGCAGCTTTGCATTCTGCTGCAAAATAAGCTGGTAGATCTCTGGAGGAACATTGTCCCAGTTGATGGAATCCACAGACATTGATTGACCAAACCCAGAGGATATGTGTGCCTGGTTAGAAGAACCAGGACTGTGAGACTTTGGTGAAGAATGCAACCTATCAGGAGTGACACTCAGCCCGCTGTCATCACTTGACTTCCCACTGCATGAACTTTCCGTGTGCTCCTGACTGGTCAGAGATGCATTCTCCACTTGATGTTGGACAAAACCTGCAAATCCTTGCTGATGGCTCTCAACTGGCCGTTTGATTTGTGGACAGACAGAAACAACTTGAGTATTTACAGATAGATTTGAAGAGGTAGGATTCTTAGAAACTGCTGGATGTCTTAAAGCATCATTGTAAAACTGCTGCTGTTCTCTCGGATACTGTTGTGTATGATTAATTTGATGAGGTAGAGGACAAGGCTGAGAAGGATGGGAGACCTGATGAGGAAATTCTGAGAGTGACTGATGGATGTCTTGAGGATGGAATTGGTCTTGTCCTGCACTCTGAGACTGAGGACAAGACAAAGACATTGCTTTCCTTTGGCAGAACTGACCTTGCACAGGTCCACGGATTCGTATAGATTCCTGTGGATAAGAGGAAGACACAGTTGGCTGAGGAATGGGAAAAGACAGTCTTGGTTGAGCACTACTTGGATTAACAGTTCTGATTGTCAGAGACACAAATTGGGTAGACCCGGTATCGGGTCTGTTACATCTATCTTGATTGTATGACACAGCATTATTCTGGTTTGTGTTCAGGTTTATAGGTTGATTTGTTGCCACTCCTCCCTGAACTCCACCAAATGCTGGATTTCTTAAACAGTATTCACATCTACATCCTCTCTGATGCTGCATGGCAGCATCTAAAGAACAGTTACCAACCACAGGCCCAGATGAAAATGTGGGCTGCGAATTCACACTTCCATTTCTAAATTGCTTCTCCACAAGGTGTGGATGCACAAAACCTTGAGATGATGTTAAGCCATTGCACAGATTTTGATTGTGAACACAGTTCTGTTTGCTGAAAGGAGTTCTTGACAATCCGTATGATAAATGGGAGTTGGCATACTGTTGACAGTGGAGAGAATTCTGGACAGATTCTGGAAATACAGTTGGCTTTCCATAACCTTCTCGAGTAATGTATGGTGTTAAAGATGAATTTGAACCGGTGTGTCTAGAATCATTCCGTGGGGTGGACATTTCAAGATTTGACACTTCTGGTATAGTATCTAATGGATGAGACAATGGCGAGGATTGTTGGGAGTCAGTAAAAATCAAAGAAACTTCTGGTACCATGGATTGGAAATGTGTAGCCTAAATTGAGAAGAAAAAAAAAAAGAGTAAAATATTATATCTTGTATTTAATACAAAATTAGATTCAGACTTTCCGTATGATAAAGTTAATACTAAAAATGACAAATAGTTTTACCAAAATATAACTAGCTTAAATAATGGCACCAATTACTCTCTTTAACATTTTCACAAGACATGTTTGTAATAATTTTGCAAATATTTTAATCTTGCTTATAAAACAAATACTGTTCATTATTCGGTAATGTAATTATAACAAATATAAATATTTGAAATACACTTCTTTATATGTTAAACATACAAATGGGCATTTCATCAATTTGTTTAAAAAAAAACACGTCTATATTTATAAGATAACCATAGATAAGATCTACCATAGCTTGGTGTGGAGTTGGAATTGATCTTGGAAGTATGTCTTCTGATACAGTGTTTTGTGGAGGTGCTTTCATGGCAGAATTTTCAACAGACCTAAAAAGAATGTTTAATTTAGAATATTTTAGTTACTAACTTCTCTGTATATAAAGACAATTACTGACACGTCACTCAAATAATTCAACACTAAACAGACATTCACATCCCAGTTATCCATAAAACCAAGTGCATTAATGAATACACACTTAACTCACAGTTACTGATGGGAACTACTCCCAATTACCTACACAATGTAGGCAATTATGAACATGAAAATAAACCACAAGTCATGGCACATTACTGAACTTATAATCAACCAAATAATGTAAGTAGTTCCCCAACCCTTCAACCATCAGTGGCACTTAGCTCATTGGTAGAGGTTCCTGCCTGAGGCACAATGATTTGTCATATCAATCCTCTTCAGTGGATCAGTGGTCCATGACTGCTATGAAAAAGGCTGAGGTATTTGCTGTCCTATCCATGGCAAAATGCATAAAAGATCCCTTGCTGCTAATTTGAAAGAGTAGCCTATCACGCTGGTCATACGTGTAATGATTATACGGTGGAGTACAGCATATGCGGTTCAGATAATGAACACGAAAAAAAAGAGCTAGGTAAGATAAAATTGTTTAAAATGTATTGATCAGTTACTTTTTTTAAATTCTGCTATTTTATTGAGTATTGGGTAATATATATGTGAAATTTAGCATGCATACTGACATGAAGGCATAGAAACAGAAAGTTGTGAAAAAGTCACACACACACACACACACACACACACACAACACACACACACAGTCGTAGCGGGCACAAAAATACAACTCAAACTTTCATATGGTCTGTTAAAAAATAATTTCAGCATATGCCAGTTTGTGTTTTCTAGCACTTGTAAGCAAATATAAATAACCACTTGGTGTGATTAGTAAATCGGTTTTGGGGGCACTGAAGGTACACATACTCCTATATGTCTCAACCTACATTCTCAATTATCGTTGTGGCTCAGCGGATACCCAAACTGCAATGTTACTATGGAAATTTGACGTAAATACATGAAACAACTATTAGAAAAACAGTATTAAACACTGCACAAGTCTGTACTCATCACTGCATAAGTATGTATCCAAAATATATTTCAACCGCACAATCATTACAGCCAAAAAAATAATTTGCCCCAACAAAAACA
>JAULBS010121842.1:0-14104 GCA_032355785.1 Symmetromphalus regularis | reverse complement strand
TAAAACCATTATCAGTTGCCCATTGCTGAAGTTTATTCAGACAAAGCTGCAACTGTCGTTCAATGATGTTCATATTGAACGATCTGTAACAAATTTGAAAATCGCGTGTTACTAGAAAGCTTGTTCTCTAGGAGTAGTGGCTTTCAATAAGACATTTTCGTAAGTTGCGAAGGTATTTAACATTACTCGACAATTAGAACGCTAATTAGTTTTCACTCCTGTTTATAAATTAACAGTGACATTTCAAAGGATGTATTGTCTACTAATCACATATTGCACATTAATACAGATTCTATAATGACTGAAATTACATCATTTTACAACAATCAGTTTATAATGTAAATATGTTTATAAAACAGTTTTAATAATCTTTTAGATGTGTAATCTTTATTTATTATTATTCTTTAAATAGACAAATCAGTTTTAAACAATAATTTAATATGCTAAGCACAGTTGTACCTAAATTTTAATCATACATCAAAGCACAAATTATTTTTCATAAATAATAATAACTTAAAAATTAATAAATATTTATCATCTTGACTATCACATTCTATTCTCACAAACGTATAGGTAAGGTATACTTAGAACAAATGTTTTCACTGTGTACAAAGTTTTATCGTGTACGAAATTGTATCGTGTATGAAGAGACCAGGGACGAAGTTGATCATGGACGAAGTGACCTGTTACCATTCATATACTTTTGAAATTTAATCATTGCATAAAATTATCAACATTAAGTTGAATATGAATGCAGAATGCAATCAACAGAGTTGAAAACTCGGCCAAAGAATGGGGAGTCCAGATATAAACAACACCAATCTTCCTAAAGAAGGAAAACACTACGTATCTGGGGGTAAAGTTTGGCAGAAGGCTGACATAAGGTTTTCACATTGAAACTGTAGAAAGAAAAGCAACCTTTAAACTCAGACTTATGAAAGCATTAACAAACAGCATTAACAAACAGAAGCTATCCAAAGCTCAAAATGCTTGCCTATGACTGATCATAGGATGCATGAAAAGTACCCCTATGGTCATAGCAGTGAAAGCAATGACTGGCCTCCATAGTCTAGAAGAATCCTGCGAGGAAGAAGTGCTAAATTTCAAAAGACACCCGGTGAACAACATACAAGAGCTCACAAAGAACTGCCTAAAGAATTCCAACTTCATCCATCTATGGTCTGGACGTAAAACTACTAAAATGAATATTTATGGGAAAAAAGTAATGGAAAAGTTATTCTTTGTTTTTCTGAATCAGTTCACCCCATTGTGTCCCTCTCAAAAACAAATCCCCATGCTTTTGTCTCGGGGGTGTTTTTTCTGAGCATTTTGAAATTTGGGCTCCAAGAACCATCCAAAATCCATCAATATACATATATATTGTCCATGTGCCAAGGGGTGTCCCTAAGCACCCCTCCTATGATCCTTAATGAGTGGTGCCATTTTGTTCTGGGACTAGATATTGTTGACAATAAATTTGGTGTTGGTGGCCATTTTGAAAAATAGACTCAATTTTTTTTCTGATAACATCACTATTATCATTCCTGAGAGGTCTGCCAACCTCCAACTGACAGTGAGGTTCACTAAAGCAACTCATCTAAGATTACAAAAACATCATATGAGGCCAAACGAGAAGGAAAATATTCTATCAAAAAGATAATTTATGCATGTAGGAGAGTAATGGACAGAAATCTTTAAACAAAAAAACATATTTTTTCTTCTTTGAAAATTAAATACTGCCAGAAACCATTAAAAAAAAATTACTACAGTCAAATCACGTTGCCTCGACATCGGATTGGTCCACAACAAGGCTATGCTCAAACCAAAACCGAAGTCCCATTGTTTTTGGTTCAGTAAACCATTAAATTAGCTATGGATAGATTGAATAACTCTAGCGTTGAATACAAGCCTTCCCTCGAACTAAATTTTTGGTCCAGTCTGATATAAATCAATGTAATTATCTATATTTCCCTCGAACCACTCATCCATAAAATATCAATGCTAAATAATGGATCGTTTGCTTTGTCCCGCTTAGGACCGATTTCTCGTCGACAGTTCAGTCTCGATTCTTAGTTTAAACTGTGTCCACACCTGTTAAAAGAATGGGTTGAACTGTAGATCGTGGCTGAACCGTCAATGAGAAACTGGGTCTAATACAGGTACAATATCTGTTGAACCAGATCAGCAAGTTTGCTGCGCTTGCGCAGTCGATTAATACAAGCTCAGGATTATTTGTTTGAGTGGAATGGGAATTGCAATGGTAACAATGTTCACTACGTTGTTTGTTTAGCGATTATCTGTAATTATCTTTGAAATACACACAGCAATTCAGTAACTGTTAAATGAATGAACTTTTATCATGATTGCAATCAAATAATTAGTATAGCCATAGGTTTCTGCAAAACATTTCTTTGATCCAAGGAAAACCGTTAGTATCACTGAGAATTAATTAACTCTTACAGTGATTTGTGATTCATCTGACATCTGACAGTGATACCGATTTGTGATGCCAATAAAAAAACAAAAAAAACAACAACTGACTAGCCTTTATACACAAAGAAATAACAAATCTCGCATGACACATGTTTATTGTATCTTGTCAATGACCAGCTATTTCTGGTAACACGGAATATACCATGTCAAACTTTGCTCGGTTACGTAATATCATTAAAAATGTCAGTTATTTGCTAGAGATGCACTTAAAAACATGTTCAAAGCCGTTATCGACTGGCCTACATGCTCACTTTTAATTTAGCTTAGTTAAAATACGGACACCATAGTGTAGTCTACTAATTAATTTTCAATAGTTTCTAAGACAATGGTTATGATTGACTGCTTGGTACTCTATTGGCTTCGCTTCTCCTATTTTTATCCAACTTTTTTTTTCTTTTTATTATTTTTTAATACAGAACAATAGTTAAAACATATATTTCTTTTTCGGCTGTAATAATTTCAGAATTTATAAACTCTTTGTATTACATATTTTCAAACATTATATTAAACATATTTTCGTTTTTCTTTAGTTGTAATATCATTTTTATTAGGGGGGGGGAGTTCAAGCCAACGAGATTTGACTGTATTTTGGTTTTGATTTTATTAAGAAAATAATTATAATAGGTGTAAATTTGGGAATAGATGTAGGTGAAACAAATATTGTGGGTACAGCAGCAGCTGATAGTGATACAAATGATGAATTTAATACAAGACATTAAAGTAATCTCAACACATATGCAATAATTGACATGTTTTAATTTCACCCCAAACACTAGGATCACATTCAAAACTCCTGTAACTTAATAGATGGTCATTCAGTGATTCATTTGTCAGTATACATTTTGATAAGTTTTGAAAAACTGATATTTCATGTATAAAAACAACTGATCACCATGTGGTGATTACGTAATTTGTGATCATTACAAACAGGAACAGTACATTGAGAACATTATTTATGATATTTCCTTTTTATTTATCACTGACTTTTCTGTTTTAAACTTTATTACATAATCGGGCCTTTTATTTTTTATTGAACAATTTTTAACAAAACAAAACGTCATCTTTTACTGGCCAAGCAGAATTCACTGTAGCCTGAGGACAGAATCGTTAACACAGATGTAAACTAGAGCACATTCATTTATTAATCATCAGCTATTGGATGTCAAACATTTGGTAGCTAGCCTCCAACGGGTTTTGAATCACTGTCTTCATCTTGAGAGTCCAGTGTTCTACCACTGGACCACAGAGGCTCACATGACAGTTGTAAATGAAGTATTATGTTGATTGACAAATTTATGTAACACTGTAGCGGACCCAGAGGAGGGTCCAGGGTTCGAGTCCAACCACCCACCCCTTTTCTAGAATTTTTATTTTATTTTTATATATTTTCCGAGTGGAAGGACATGAAAATTAACCATTTTCCCCCAGTCCTATTCACCAAGCACATTTGGACACCCCTTGCCCCCTTTCAGAAATCCTGCATCTGCACCTGTAATCTTTATGTATAATTTTTCATTTTATACTGTGCCAAAATGATCAGGAATTTATGCTTTAATACTTAGTAATGGGGATATACAATAATGTATTTCTATGCAATTTATATTTTATTATTTAATAATTATGAATGTAGAAATCCTTAGTATTGAATATATAATACAAATACATTGTATGATCTACAAATCAAATTCCCATGTGTTCATTGTTTTAAACAGGGATATAGTGTTCAGTTAAATGCAATCAAATGTGATACTTTGTATAGTGAAGTAAATATTGTTTATATTATTAACTTATGATGAAGCCATGGTTGTTATTTTATTTAGTATAGAAATCAATTTACTTTTTTAATTTTTCACATGAATTCTATTTCAACCACTTAACTTCAACTGTTGTAATTCTGACAAATAGTGTGACAGTATAGGATAACCAGTCACATGGTGAAAACTACCAAATATCTGTTTTTATGGAATAAGATAAAACAAAGTCAACAGATCAAGATACTTTTTGAATTATTCAAATCGGATTAAAACTCAGATTTATTACAGATTTTGTATCAAAGAATTCCAAATTAGTGCCAAATTTTAGCAGAATTTCCTTAATTAAGACCTGGCACAACATATTTTACCCCAAACAGGGATATAGTTTGTGATGGTACTTAATTGCCTTTGCCAAATTGTTTTGCTATGGCACTGCTAACCTACAGCCTTTTCAAGAAAATGAGCATACTGTATATTTGTTTTTTGCAACAGCTGTAAAATACTGCTTCAAACCAAGTAAGTCAGAGCTTGTACAGCAGCACAATGACCTTGCACTTTATTTTAAATTAAAAATGAAGCTAATTTAAACACCAAATTGCATGCAACTCGTGTCCATTCTTTTCAATATGTGGTCTTGTATGAAGACTTAAAGTTTTGTAAAAATGGATCTTAATAACAAGCATGACCTTTTTCATATATACGTAAAATATTTTCAACCTTATGATCAGATGTGAAATTTTGCTATTTTTTCAAATGGTATTATATGAAATATAGCTTTATTTTAAAATAAATATATTAACAGTGTCACAGAGTCAGATTTTTTATTTTACCTACAAAAAGGCAAGATGATATTTTCAGTTTGTACGCGCTTCCCTATCCTCAGCGTCGGGCATCACTCGAGTCCATGGGAGCCCCAAGTTAAACCAATTGCTGAGCACTCACTCTGAATGGTATTGAGATTAAAAAGCTCAAGCCTTGACTGAGGTTTGGTCCCAGTACCTACCAGCTATGAGTTCAACAGCTTAACCATGCCCTACTGGGGCCTTATCACTGACAAAAGACCAATATAAGTTATTCTTTCGTTTGGTAGCATCATATGGCATCACAAGATGGCATATACAACATGCTGACCAAAAAACAACAAATTTGTAGATGTATATCAAACATTTATTCTGTAAAACATGTACACTGGATATCAAAAAGACTAGAAAATGATAAAAAATAGCACCTATAATGAACACTGAATACACAAAAATAGTATTACTAATACTGATTACTGGTTTTTGGCACTAGTAGATCAAATACATCTTTGCTCACAGCATATTGTGGAAGGTCTAGCTATGAATACAGAAGTCAATCTATAATATCTTCACCGGAAACGTAACAAATGGTTTTGCTTATATGTAGTAACTATTGGAAGCAGATTTGATTTCTTGTTGATTGTTCAACCTCGATTCATAGTTAAACTGTTTAAAGCTATTAGTGTTAATGAGATGTGTACTTCGTACTCTGCATGGTTATGTAAATATTCTAATTGTCAATTATAAAACATGAAAACAGTTAATAACACTGAAAAAATCACAAACACATCCTACTGAACAGCACACAATATAACAAAAGGTCACAAAAAAATAAAATCTTTGTAACAAAGGGCACTATTTGGAACTGATACTCTGTATGTAATTTTCATAATGGAGTATTAGTATTAACTAGTACACTTTGCTTGCAAAGATGCAAAAAATGGCATACCCCGATTTAAAACAACCAGAAAAATATTTATATCAAAATTTGGTTCTATTGCACATTTTAACCGGACTCGATCCAACAGAAAAGTTATTATAATATACCAATTGGTGTTTTTTTCACGATTATCCACTTTAATTGTGTTCCTTATTTCAATGACCCCCTAACGAGTGGGGTGGTTGGGAATAAATAAGTACAGGGAAATCCAATGGGTTGGGTCAAGACTCCCTCATTTCAATCACCATTCCCCCCCCCCATTATAATTTGTTCATAATGAACTTTGATTTCCACCCCACTTCAATATTAAAAGTCTTTAAAATATTTTTGAATTAAATGTTTCAAAATATCTGCATTTCATTGGACAATCAATCCAATCAGTGTTTTCTTGGACTGTAAATCCAAAGAAATCCAAACAAAACAGTAGAAAATGTGTAGTTTAAACTGCATCAACTAACATTAATTAACGGAGTATGTTTATTTTTTTAGTCATCACTTTGATTCATTTGGCAGAAAACACTGAAAATAATTTGTGTATTTGATGTTTTTATTTTCTCAATGGGTGGGAAATGGGAAACAAGTCACTTGGGTTGCCCTAAATGTAATAAACATCAAAAGAAGCATCTCAAAATTTTTAATTGCTCACAAACTGTCAGTTTCACACCACATCACAAGCATTCAAATACTGCACCAAATTAGTTTACAATCCAACAAAATTTGTTAATGCAAACAAAACCAAAATAGTCCTATACTGTCTATGATGAAATTAATGCAATGATCGGGCTAGATCTACCCTAATGTATAATTTTAATGTGTCTTGCTTTTTAACAAAGAGAAAGAGAAGTTTGTTTAGTGACATCCAGTTAACCAGCAGCTGTAAGCTGTCTCATGGTATTTCTAACATTTGGTCTTCAGAGGAAACCTGCAACTGCCACATAGGCTATTCTTTCTGAATCATGACAGGACAGCAAATAACACAGCATCGTTATAAGACCACTGGCTGGAACAAGAAACAGTTCAAGCCACTGATCAATCCAACAATCCACTGCATGTCAGGTAGGCACTACATCTCACTATCTTGCTCTTTATATAAAAAATCAGTATTGTTCGTAAATATAAAATATCTCAATTATTCCATCTGTTTGCATTAATTTCTTGTTTGTATTAATTTCATGATAAACAGTCTTCTTTTAAATTCAGGGGCAGAATTGTGATTTACATGAGGAAGTTCAATTGCATGATAATATTAATGTAGCATTCATGCTGATTTCCATTATCAGTGTTTCATACATAGGGGATCCAGCGGGGACAAATACCCTTTTCTATCTGCTGAGCAATTTTTTTGAAAATGTTTTTGTTCACGCTTTAAAATATATAAATAGTAATAATCATATCAGCTTCAAATGTACACAGGTAATGAGCATGAAACAAGTTTTCATCAGTCAAAATACGTTTTGTAGAAAATCTCCCGACCACCACGTTTGTACAAATCACATGCTTACCAAGCTCGAGAAATAGTGGTTGAAAGCATGGACGATCATGTATGCACATTCACTATGTAAACACACTATTCAGCTGACTGAGATGCAGGTTTTAACTTCTCATCCAATCAATCTACCCCTTAAATCTCAATAAATTTTGGAAATAAATGTACTGTTAATTAATTGAGGTAGTCACGTGGCTGATAGTCATGTCTACTTTCAATATTTTGGATAAGAAAAATGAAGATTTCTGCTAGTAAATTATCACTCCAAGATTTTCAAGAATATGCATCTGCGACATTCTAGCATACATTTTGGGGGAGGGGGGATGAGTGCCCCTAGAACATCCTCTCTGGACCGCCTTTGGTAATCTCATGTTTGGCTCCCACTTTTCAATGATGGTGGAAACCCTGATTAATTTGTAATTGTGTGATTTTTGATCTGTGTGTTTCAAGTGATGATTATATACAATCTGATTGGAATGAATGTGAATGGAAAATATCCCAGAGGGACGACGGCTTACCCAATAATGGTGAGATGACAAGTGAGTGAAACTGAAAATGATTTATGAAATCCAAAATTAATATCTTATTTTGAGAATTCCTTTCAGAATCTGGGCTGCATTCAGGAAAAAACTGCTAGCTAGACTAGTTTTTACACTTCATGTTAAACCCAGTGAAAATGTTTGGAACAAGATCAGTTTCAGTAAAATTCTGCCCCTAAAATTCTGGATTAATGTGTTATTCACATGAAATTTTCATTTCTAGGCTTTGGGCAAGTGAAAATATTAATTCGAAAAATAAGCCAATTATTTAGCAGCACTAAAGACAAATATCTTACACTTGTTGTTTCAATCCTGTTAACCTCAAAATAATGTTATTTGACTAGTTATTTATCAACGTGACTATAAAATACAAGATATGTATGCAACATACAAAGTAAGTTACATATTTGGCAGCAGTATTATGCAAGAATATTATGTAAAGAGTTCCCAAACAATTATCAACCTGTGACTAATATACAAGATATATTGTAAGTTTACAGTATATAACAAATGTCATATATTCTCATCTATGGTTAACACTCCAAGCACAACAAATAAGTATAGGCTATTGGGGGTTATTTTGGTCTCGTATTATACTTTATCTTCAGGTGAAGATTTTTCTAATAAATATTTTTAATGTAATCTTTACACTGCATGTAAAACATTTATCAGAGGTGTTCATCAAATCGCAGTAAAGTCTATCCACATACCTATTTTGAGCTTAAATAGGAGATATACGATACTGATATACCAAAGTGACCAAAATATGCAATATGCAAGATATGTCTCAAACTGCTGTACTGTTATATTATGTACAGCTTAAGTTATGGGCTTGTCAAAAATTCATTTTTTAACACAGAACTTTACGATCATATTGCGTAAGTTGAATATACTAAACATGTTAAATATTCTGCTGGTATGCTATCTTAATGTATACATATGGGTTTGTATGCGCAAAAGTAATATTTTAACATGATTATAATTATAGTGACTGTATTGCATATGTGTGATATACAAGATATGTCATATACTGCTGCATCTCAAATATTGGCATCAATATAATATGAGCTGTTTTTACAGGGTACAAAATTAGCATATATTCTAACTGGCCTAAAATGAATGTACGTATCATGTAGCTGGAAATGTTGGTAGTTCTCTAGATAGCTTTTACAAATTTTACTCAGCCCGTGTACCTAATAATCAGGAAAGGCTTGTTTACCAGTTAATTTCATACCCTGTTTTATCACAGAATGTTTTGTTAAACCTCTGATACAGATTCATAATTGGGTAAATTTTCAAACATTTCCTCTGACTGATATGACATAGTTCGATTCCTAGACTGTTCTGTCCCTATGACATCATCTTCAGGTATTTGAGCAAGTCTCCTAGTCTGTCCAGACCCCGACGGTTCTGCACGGTTCACTGGTGATGCTCCCACTAAGGGCTGTTCAGAGTCTGGGGGATGTTCGCCATTAGACATAGCAGATAAAGACTTCTTTCTCCTCACCACCATGGTTATGATTGTTAACAGTGTGATTATTGCTACTACAGCTAACAGAATGCCAACTATTACTTCAGGTTTTATTTCAGGATGGGATGACAGTTTTTCATTCTTGCTCTCGGAAAACCTGCAATAAGTAGTTAGAATCATATACGACTACTTTTACTGCATATGAATCCAAGTCCAATCTGTTTTATCTGCATGCAGTAAGTTTTGCTTCGTTATTATGGTGCTCATTATGGGTCTTAAAAAAAAGAGTCTTTATGGTACTTCAATTTTTTGCCCAAAATTGTGCATTATTCCAGTTACAATCTATGATTTAAATTCTCCATGTTGTTGAAATATCTTAAGACTGTTTAAACTGCATAAAGTAACATGAGATAAAAAAAAAATAAGCCATGTAGTTTTGTATATAGATTTTCAGAGTTTATTTAATATAATGAATAGCTTCAAGACCTCACCATGTAGAATATTTTCTGGAAACACCTTGTAGGTGAAATATCTTTAACTGTCCAGACTCTTGTACCTTCACCAACTGGTAGTCAGACATGAGTGCTTCTTCCAGCTTGTGTGAAACTGTCTCAGCTACAGATTCTGTGTAAAATAAAACAGAGACATGGTAATCTACAGGTTACAACAAATTTATGTTGTCTACAATTGACATACTGTTTACTATTCCCCACTCCCCCCCCCATCAGCTCAAAAGTAAATATTGGTTATTGGAGGGGTCATATAAAAATATTTAAAATAAATCAGTGTACAATGCAGTTAGCTCTGAATATATAATGATAAAATATATATAATAAATGAAATAATAATAAGGAAGATGGTAAAAACAAATTCAATATATACTATGAAAGGAAAATAAATTTCTTATAAAAATATGTTTCTCTTGTGGAATCAAAATAGTCCGTGGGCCAAGTAGGGTCCCCATGCATCCCCCCATGATCCTTCATGAGTGGTACCATTTTGTCCGGGAGCCTCTCAGGAATGATATTCGCGATGTTACCAGAAAAAAAGTTGGGTCTCACTATTTTTTCGCCATTTTTCAAAATGGCTTCCCCCAAATTTATAGGTGACAATATCTCAAGTACTAGATGACCTAGGATCATGATCTTGGTGTCAAACCCCATGTTTTCATGGTCAAGGAATCCTAAAAAAAGCTTTCCTGAGCTTAATAGACAATTCCTTAAGGAATAAATATGACAAATCCAAGATGTCCCCCACAAAAACCACTATTTTTTTATGTAGTTCATGGGTCAAAGGGGGTAGCCATGCACCCCTCCCATTTTATCCTTCATGAATGGTACCATTTTGTTTGGGGACATCTCAGGAATGATATTAGCTTTGTTGCCAGAAAAAAAATTGGGTCTTACAATTTTTCCGCCATTTTTAAATATGGTCACTCCCCAATTTACAGTTGACAATATCTCAAGTACTAGATGACCGATCACGATCATGGTGTCTAAGCATATCAATTTTAAAACAGTATAACTTGTTACAAAATATAAATTAAATTATGGTAGAAGCCTGTTAGAACTTGGATTACATGCCACTATTACAGGAGAATTCATGGTATGCTTACGGAGTTTGATATATACAATGCTAACCTAGGAAGCTTTTCTGATAAAATAAGTTATGACATTTCTCTTTTGCAGGTAATTGGATGCATGTCTGAATCTTTTGAAAAGATGTCTATATATTAATCCTTGGTGGTGGTATAGACTATTTATACATGAATAGTTCAAGGAAGAGATTTAAATCTTGTGATGGAGGTAATACTGCTGACTCTATCCCAATGTGTATAATCCATTTCCAAGACTCAAAATGTGAACATTTTACACTATTATCAGATGTATGTGAACCAGAGAATAGACTAAAAAAATTGCAGGATATCAGCAGGAAGAGACTGAGTCAACCAGTACATTCACCACAGAGACTTACCACTATTTGTTCACAGATTCCCACATCACTTTCTCATGAACATGGCTACCATCATGATTGCTATCAGAGATTTACTGGTAAATTGGATCGTCTGAAAGAGAGGCTCCTGAACAAAATGGTACCACTCATGAAGGATCATGGGGGGGGGTGCATGGGGACCCTACTTGGCCCATGGACTAAAATGATTATCTCTAACAGGCTGTAGGTGAGGACAATCCAACAAAATATGATGCATTGTCAATCTATACTGAAGGGTCCTTCTTCAAAATAAAAATGTGCATTAAAAATGTACGACCAATATTGGAATTACACAAGACAACTTAAATTATATAACTTATTTTGAAGTCTACAATGCATTAGAATTTGAACCCAGATGTTAACAAACTTACCATTTCTTAAGTCCCCTGCTCCAACAACAAGAAATGTGACAACTGCCTCACCATCATTGAAGGAACTACCAATGTTGTGTATTCTGGCTGCAGACACTTTAGTGAGATCAACCACCAGGTCTAGCACAGCTCGTTCAAATCTAGATTTCACATTCTCATTCCACGTCAGTTGCTTATCATCACTCTCAAACGTCATTTCTATTGTAACATTTGCACTGTCATCTACAATATAATCAATACAATTTTTTTTTTAAATTAGATGAAATAGACTGTTCAAACTATTCCTCATTATACATTTTACAAAAGATACTATTGTGCGTATTATTCAACGGGCAAGGGGCTGAGGAAAACTAAAGGTTTCAAACAATAATTTAACCATCTATTTATACTTGTATGATCAAAACTGTTAAGAGATATATTCTGATTTCTATTTTCTCCCTCGTTTTAAATTTAAATTTTTCTGGAATAAACATTAGCAAGAATTTTCTGAAAAACATGGAATTGTCTGCCAACTTCTAGAATTTTTTTCAAATTCCATACTAAATCAATGTCCAGTTTTCCTTTTTAAAGTTAACCTGGAATAACTAACTATGAATTTCATTGGGGTTTTGCTTGCTTGTAAACTTACATTTATTTTGTGTCGTTGATGGGTGCATTGTCATGGTTACTTCAGGTTCAGAGTTTTTAGAAAATGGAACATCTCCTAGTACCTCTTCATTGTCTGTTTTTGAGAAATTGAAGGCCTCTGAGCAAACGATTTCAGGATTATCAGGACAAAATATCCCGCCACGATATGAAGGAAACTGAAAATGATGGTAAAACCTCATTAATATACATGTGTATTATAGCAATTTAGTGGGCCTGAAAATAATTATGTTTGCTCTGCTGGTCAAAATATCCTGAATTAATTTGTGCCGGACATTTTAAAAAATATTTCTGTCACAATTTAATATGCACAATGAAAAAATATGTTACAAGTTAGGTTTGAAAGTGTATGATTATAATTATTTAACACAATTTAAAAAAAAATTACACATGCTGCATTGAGTCGATTTTTCATTAAAAAATGTAGATTTTTCCACTAAAAGTTAAAACATGAGTATCAGAAAAAGAAGAAGACAAAATTAACTTTGTGACTGGCAAACTTGTACCAGATAACGTCTATGACCAGCTGTTTATTTCAAGGTTTGTTATAGTAACCATGTTTCTGTTCCACAAATTTAATTTTACACTTTAAATATCATACAGACTTAAAATTATGATTTACAGTTTCAACAGTCTTTTTAACTATTCATGGTTAGTCACATAAACAACTTGGATGCTCTAACATTTTTGCTGTATTTACTTCAGATTTGTTTTGGATACTACAGACAAATATAACAGTATTAAGGAACTTTTTTACCAATCTGGATAAACCAGTTTGACAAGACAGTAGTAAGTAATACAAATGATAATGGCATAATCTAATAGAATACTATTTTACTAAAAATGTTTTTAATAAATTAAAAGCTAGGTTATGTCTAATTAAATGATGAACCAAAAACATATAATTTTCATAGAATTTGTAAAAAAAACTCACATCATTTTGTCATCATCATTTACAATTGAAATGTTTTAATAAAACTTGCTTCATCTATCTGATGTCCAAATGAGAAAAATAATATTTTACAATTCCCAGTGCATTCACAAGAACCTAAGTAACAAAACAGAGTATTTGTATCACAGTGTTTTACAAATTCTATTTTAAAACTGTTCCAGTGAGTGACAGTACATCAAATAAGCAATTTGTTATTTTATAAATTTATCAAAAAGTGCACTTAACAAGTTTTGTGAAAATATTCTTCAAATGAAATATCTCAAATAAAACATTCAATTGATAAGCTTCCATCACTTACCTGAATGTAAGAACTCGGAGGACAATCAAGCCACTCAGAGTTATGTACCCTGACTTTGACCATGTTTGGACCAAAACACTTGTGTTCGTAGCATCTTCCTTTTATATCCATCTCCCCAACTGTCTGAAATCACACATCAAGTATCAAATACACGGGAATATCAATTATATAGTTTATTGTGGGAGAAGTGGATACGTATGTTAGATACTGGATTATTACCCATATGGGCTCAAATATACGGTGCAAGATATTTTTGATAATTGCACACTGTGCAGATTGCTTCTATGGCTACCGATTGGCTGGCTTTAAAAAGATGAGATTTGATTGGCTGCCGGAACTACTTTCAGTTCATTCATGTTTTCA
>JAULBS010121820.1:0-12500 GCA_032355785.1 Symmetromphalus regularis | reverse complement strand
TATGTTTATATCACATAAGATCTTTTCATTACATAACTGCAATCAAGCTACTAATAACTCCTACAACAAAGTGTCTTATGTTACATGATATCAGATCTGCAGATCTACACTGGACGGAGCATCATGGTGAATGTACATATCACGGTATGTTTAACCACAGTAATAGCTGCATTGTACATAAAGATACGTGGCACTCTATAGCTGTCAACATTTGAATTTTCCAATTCCTATTCTTGTTTTCTGGTAAAGTACAAGTTATGGGAATCAGTCAAAAAGCTGTAACTTCAATAAATAGTAATAATAATTTCACACTATTTTCTCTCAGACAGTTAATATTGTTTAGAACATTTTAGTCACTTCCTTACAGATTTTAAGCAGTGTTAGAGCTAATCCTTTTTAGTGATAAAATATTAAAAAATATTTACTATAAAACATATTTCAAAATTTGTATTAATTCAAAGTTTTTAAAGAGAGAAATAGTATTTTCATATTAGGCTATTAAAAATCATAAGAAATATGAATGATCTATGACAACTGGCAGCTATGACATTCTACATTGTTTTCAGTAAATATCATCTTTCAGAAAGAAAATCCTCTACATCCATTCCTCCAGAAATCCCATTAGCATGACCATTAGTCACATTCGTCACTAAATGACTGTCATCAACATGTCTCTTTGTTGACTGATGTCCAGAGCTGCGTAGCGACCGACTGTCAAAAAAATTAAAACAATTATTAAATGATACCAATACTTATTATACTTATTGTCATCTCAGTATTATCACAAAGGTGATGACATTTTGGTGTTAAATAGTGCTGAAAAGTAGAATATTACATATAACATGAGACTATGAATATTACAACCTTTTGGTCCTGCTGATATTTTGATCTAAATGTGTTATTATATAATAATGAGAAAATAATATAGCCATAAACAATTTAGCATACACTTTTACTGTATGTATTGTGTAAGCACTTTATAAAATTAATATAATTGTTTAAAATTAATTTAATAAATTTCAATATCTACAGCAATTTATCATACCCTTGTTGTTTTGGTATAATGTACTGTTAATATTATTGAATCAGATGTATTTAGAAAAACAAAGATAAAGAAATATATAATATATTGAAAGTAATTGACGATGAATAGAGCTTTTATTAAGAATTTGACATCAGCCAGTGCAAATTAGATACTTGCTTGATTTGTGAAATTCATGAAAAGAAAGTGCATGCTATGTTATGTATCATTGAAAATGTTTTTATTATTATGTAATGCAACATTTGGTTCCAAAATGTCCTGGATTATTTTATATATATATATATGCAGAAAATGCTAAAACAAAAATCTTTTTTGTAAGAACTTATTTAATAAAATACATTTTAAATGAAGTAAGGAATGTTCTTCAAATAGGAAGTTTTTTTATTTAATTTAACGACACCTCTAGAGCACAATGACTTTCATCTTATCATCGACTATTGGATGTCAATCATATGGTCATTCTAACATTTATTTTGAGGAAACCTGCTGCTGCCTTATAGGCTACTCTTTCTGATAAGCAGCAAGGGGTCTTTTATATGCACTGTCCCACAGACAGGACAGCACATACCATGGGCTTTGATGAACCAGTTGTGGATCACTGGTTGGAACGGAAAATAGCCCAAACGGCAAAAGTGTCCACTGAGAAGCATCGATCCGACGACCGACCGGTTCACAGGCGAACACCTTACCGTTTGAGCTACATCCCGGTCGTATGTATAAGAGGGTCGTTCATATTTATTTATATTTTCCTATTTCATATAGTACGAATTTTCACATCCTTTAAATTAGTATGGATAAAATGTCGAATTTTACGAGATATCAATTGACATGCGCTGGTCGAATGACGGCTAAGTGTAAGATGTTTTGGTTTTCAAGTGAGAAATGTTATATTAGTTAAAAAAAATACATTGCCGATAGCTGTCGTCATAAAATTAGAAAATACGCTACAATTTCTAAAAGTAGTGCCAGTCGTTGTAAACTAGAAAATATATGTTTAAAACTAGTGGCAGTCGTCGTAAAACTAGAAAATACATTACAATGTCTAAAACTATTGGCAGTTGTCATAAAACTAGAAAATACGTTACAATGTCTCTGACTAGTGGCAGTTGTCGTAAAACTAGAAAATACGTTACAATGTCTAAAACTAGTGGCGGTCGTAAAACAAGAAAATACGTTACAATGTCTAAAACTAGTGGCAGTTTTCATAAAACTCGAAAATACGTTACAGTGTCTAAAACTAGTGGCACTTGTCGTAAAACAAGAAAATACGTTACAATGTCTAAAACTAGTGGCAGCTGTCGTAAAACAAGAAAATACGTTACAATGTCTAAAACTAGTGGCAGTTGTCGTAAAACAAGAAAATACGTTACGTCTAAAACTATTGGCAGTCGTCATAAAACTAGAAAGTACGTTACAACGTCTATAACTAGTGATAGTCGAGATAAAACAAGAAAATACGTTACAATATCTAAACCTCTGGCAATCTTCATAAGTCGTATTTTTAATCTAAACTGAGCATTCATCTATTAAATTATTATGCTTAAAGATATTTTTTTTAATGTTTGCTGTTTATCACGCGAAACAGCGTAAAACTTACGAATATAGATCTGAGAAACTGTTTGTGGATTACTCGAATTGTTTGGCTAGCTTTACATGCGTAAGAGATCTGATAAATTTGGCGCCAGAGCCCCGTAACCAGTTTGCTTTGCCATGTGTCATCTTACTGCATGGTTCACATAGACAGGTAATTGATGTAGTAGAATGCAGAAATAATTAGGAGAAAAAAAACGTCGTAAAATAACATACATTTTGCTCCGTTTTCTGTTTTTCTTCCAATCTTAAACGGCGGATTCTATGCTTAGAGTTAATACCGAGACTTGATTATGTTTTAAAGGAGCATTTATATTCATCTTAGCAGAACAGAAGTAATGTCAGGGTCGGAGTAGCAGGGGGGGGGGCGGGGGTAGTCTAGAGGACATTAGCCCACTCAATAACTTGCGGCGCCCTTTTATGCGACAATAGGCGCCCTAAAATATGTAAACATTAACGACTGATGGCACCCTATTCTGTTTCCCCCCATCCCCAATATTTAAACGGCTGCGTCGGCATAGAGTATACAATATAAATGACAGTCTATATTAATTTAGTAGGATGTAAGGTAACGTGTCCGCCTATGTACCGTCGGTCATCGGATCGATCCTTCTCAGGAGACTCATTTGCAGTTTAGGCTATTTTCTGTTCCAACCAGTGGTCCACAACTGGTTCACCAAAGGCCATAGAATGTGCTGTCCTGTCTGTGGGATGGTGCATATAAAAGACCCCTTTCTGCTTATCGGAAATAGTAGCCTATGTGGCGGCAGCGGGTTTTCTCTAAACATATGTCAGAATGTTCATATGATTGACGTCCAATAGCCGCTGATAAGATAAAAATCAATGTGCTCTAGAGGAGTCGTTAAATAAAACAAACTTTACTTTTTACCTTCAACAAATTTAACAAAACGTTTGAATCGAAGAGCCCATCTCCATCCCACTGTCCAGGGGCGGTTCCAGCAATTGTGAATAGGAGAGGCGCAACTTTGGAAGGCGAAGCCCGAACTTGCGAGCGCCGAAGGGTTTTACAAGAAAAATGTTCATTGCCCGAAAATTAGGGGGTGGGTCGTACCCTGTGTGCCCCACCCCCACCCCACCCCAACCCATGGAATCGCGCCTGCTATCACACATACTATCGGTTCTCGATCTTTGGAATATGGTAAATTTATTAATTGCGAATATAGGATTGAATGCAGACGAAGTTGGTTCCAATGACATTTGGCAATGTCATTTGGAAGTGACCTAATATCAAATATAAGATTTATCATTAGGCTGATATATCAATAAGAATGATGATGATGGAATGGTCTATTCGGAGATGGGGTGGGGTGTAAGAAAGAGGGATGTTTTACGTGTCCAGTTACATCCTTTATGATGCAGCCTCATATTCCATGGCCGTAACTACTCTTTTTTTAAATGAGGCAAAAAAAAAAAAATAGCCGAGCGGAGCGAGTCAAAATAATTTGGGCAAGAGGTCTTTGTATATAAAAATAATCATCAATTTGGTTATGAGGCATTTGCCTCAATGTAGTTACGGCCATGTATTCGATACTAAATATTTAATTACTTACCTTAGGAGAAAAACTATTGTCGTTAATTAGCATTAGGGGTGAAACGATACGACCAAAACCGTATTGCGATATATTGCAATACATCAAACCCATATTACAATACGTACTGCAATACAATTTAATTAATTAATAAGATGTAATAAAGTCATATTTTGATACTATCATACTAATTACTAAACGTATCTCAGGCAGGCAGACCTTTACAAATTTCTGATGAAAAAAAGAGAATATAATTATAGATACAGATTTATATGTTTTAATTAAGTTTAACTTTTATTTTTATAACTTACTGTCAAAGTCCTAGGTTTTATAGATGGATACTCATTAGGTAGATATATTGCGATACATGAAACCACATTGCAGTCTGCACGTAGGTGGTGGTGGTTGTATTTATTTTCGTGCTTATATCCAATTAAGGTTCAAGCACGCTCTCCTGGGCACACAACTCCGGTTCCTGTGCTGTCTGTCCAGGACAGAGGTTAGTAGGAGACACGAAACCTACTGCTTTTCTATAAACAGCAAGGGATCTTTTTATATGCATTATCCCACAGACAGAATAGCACATACCACGGCCTTTGTTAAACCAGTTGTGGACCACTGGTCAGTGTAAGTGGTATACACCAACCCACTGAGCCTTGCGGAGCACTAACTCTGGGTTAGAGCCGGCATGGAGAGTAAGTAGCAGGGATCTTTTATACATACTATCCCAGACAGGATAGCACAAACCATCGCCTTTGATAAACCAGTTGTGGACCACTAGTCTGTGTAAGTGACGTACACCTACCAAATAAGACTTGTCAAGCACTCATTCTGGGTTGGAGTCGGTACTAAGATTAAAATTCACATGACTCAACTGAGATTTGATCCCAGTATCTACTAGCCATCAGTTTGACAGTGTAACCACTATATTACCTGCATCAGTCAAATTTCAGAAATAAAACCTGTACATATACTAGTATTAGATATGTTTATTTTTCTATGCAAATAAATATAAAGAAAAGAATGCTTTATCAAAGTTGTAAACTTCATTATCACCTTAACAAGAGAAATTGTTTTATCAAATGACAGATCATTAGTATTTTCCTTCTTTCTTACAAAATGAAGCAAATATATTGTTTACACTACTGACCACAGTTGACCACTAACGATTCATTAATTGGATTGAATCAGTTTTGTAACTCATCTGTCACTAATCGGATGAGTTGCGGTAAATTACAGAATATCTCGGCACGTAATCACAATATAATTGACTTGTTTGGTCAACAGCCAGTTCAATCGGTTAAGATATAAGTATACAGATATGCAGAAGTTAAGCACTAGGGACACCACAATGAGTAACAGTACATTAAATATGTAATTTTTTAAATAGGGACTTGAAACTTTATTAAGTGCAGCACATATTTTCATCCCCTTACTTCTCTGTTTGCCAATTTATGTGGTATGTAGGAATAAGATTAAACATAAGTATCTCTCTCTCTCTCGTGTGTGTGTGTGTGTACGGTAGCCCGATGCACGTGGTTAGTCGTTTTTGTGGTCGGGCTACCAAATAATCACTTTCCACTAGTCCGATGGCTAGTAGAATTTCATAAACAATAAATAAATAAATAAAACCTCCAACGAAAAGCGCTTGACATTCTTGTTTGGATAAATAAAGTCTGACTATTATTAGCTTGGAACATGTCAAATAACTCGCTAGTGTAATCTGTTAGCAAGCGATTTCTGATTTCGACAAGATGTCGTAATATCCCGAAGAGTGCCGAATGGCTTCGTAACAGTTTTTTTTCTTCCGGTTAAAACAACTGCTCCAAATACTCGTTTCGATAAATAAAGGTCGACTATTATTAGCCTGTAAGACGTCAAATAGCTTGCTAGTGTAATCTGCAAAAAACCCGCAATCTAAGATTTCTGTTTCCGGCAAGATGTCGTAATATTGCAAAGAGTGCCGAATGGCTTCCGGTCAAAATAAATAAAACTTTTCTGTTCTTTTATCATTAAAATACAGTTATTATAAGTAATTAATTTATCTATCGTTATCTATTACATTAAAGGTAATGATTATTTTACTTTAGATTGTTAGTTTTTAGTCTTACTCCGACTGTCAGAGTTAGTCATCCGCGAAGTCGGAGTCTGAGACAATCGGCGATGAATCGCACGTGGCAAATTTGTAAATAACCTCTTGTAGGTCGCCACCTGATACAGTGATAGATCTATTGTGTTCTTTTGTTTTTGAAAACTGTGACACTAATCTTACAGTGAATCAAGGAACTGACACATGGATTTTTTGTAATGGATTTTTTTTTTCAATGCAAAATTTGCGATTCGATCCGATTGTCAAGTTTGAGTTTTATTTTTAATTTGTAGTGTTAGGAGGTAGGGCTAGTGAATTTTGAAAATCACTGATCCCATGGCTAGTGAATTTAAAAGAAATTCTAGAAGCCCTGTTTAATGATTTCGTGTTAAAGATGCATTTGTTTTCTTTTAGGGGACATGTTGCGTGCAGTGGTCGCGTCAGGTAATGCTCTAGGTCAGCGGATCAAGAAGGTGATGGACGCCGGTCAGCTGGTCAGTGATGACCTCGTCATTGAACTCATTGATGATAATCTGAATAAAGATGAATGTAGGAAGGGGTTTCTCCTCGACGGTTTTCCTAGAACTCTAGCGCAAGCCGAAAGTGTAAGTAGTTCATCAGGGGTCACTCGCGTCTGTGGGAAACCTGACAAATATGGTTCATAAAAACCTGGGCCGAGAAAACATTTTTTGATTGGGTGCATTGCATCATAAGAAGATCACAATTCGGTGTTCAATGTATCGGCCTTCACCTCATCAATGTAAATAATGAATCATGGAAGAGAGATAAAAATCAACAGAAATGCCAATTATATAAAATGCTAAATAATGACAGTTGCTTTCTTTGTAAGTAATTGTTACCAAAGAAGAACAGGCTCTTTAAATTCAGTGATAGTTTCACAGTGAGAAAGCAACTTCATTAAGTGTTGGGTATTGTCCACAGGAACATGACAGTCAATCACCAGTCATTTGGTTCATATGATTCAGTCGATTTAACGGAGAAAACCGGATCTTCTTTTTTAACTTTGCTCAAATTCTCTGATAATTATGAGTGTTAAAGATTTATTACATATTTTGAGTCGATTTATTTATAATAGTCATCATTATCCAAAATGATGAAAATAAATTTTCACGTTTTGTAAATAAATGATACATTTAAAATCATTTTTTATTAATTTCTTATCTAATTATATTCAGAGATTTTAGCAAAAAATGAGAATTATCAAACTTGATCTTATTGTGTATCAAAAAAGTTTCTTGATACAAGTCTTCTTTTGGAGTGGTGGGGGGGTGTTAATGGAAAATATTTCAGTGGAACAAAAAATGAAAATATTAAATTTACTGAAACGGAAAAACAGAATTTGTTAAGTTCTGAAATGGAAAATCAGTGCCTCTATTCTAGGAAGTTCTGGAAAATTAACTTCACCTTGAAAACTGTTTAAAATCTTAGAATTATAAGATATTGGTTCAGATTTGATGCATCCTCGCTTTTATTTTTTTTAATTATCACAAGTGAATTATTTTCAGTTGGATGAGCTGCTGACGAAGAGAAAGACTGCCTTAAACGCTGTGATAGAGTTTGCCATAGAAGATTCCCTGCTCGTGAAGCGTATCACAGGTCGCCTGTTTCACATTAAAAGTGGACGAAGCTATCACAAAGAGTTCAACCCACCCAAAGTGCCTATGGTTGATGATGTAAGCAATACTAAAGGAAGCGGGATGTAGCTTAAATAGTAGCGTGTCTGTCTGTGAAGCTGTCGGTCGTCGGATAGATCCTTCTCAGTGGACCCATTTGCTGTTTGGGCTATTTTCCGTTCCAACAGGTGATCCACAACTGGTTCCTCAAAGGCCGTGGTACGTGCTGTCCTGTCTGTGGGATGGTGCCTATATAAAAGACCCCTTGCTGCTTATCAGAAAGAGTATCCTATGTGGAGGCAGCGGGTTACTTCTAAATAAATATGTCAGAATGACCATATGATTGTTGTCCAATAGCCGATGATAAGATAAAAATCAATATGCTCTAGAGGTGTCATTAAATAAAATAACTTTTTTTTTTTTTTTTGCGATACACAATTACACAATTTTGGGGTAGTGAGCTTCAATGGTCCAGTAGTAGAACATGAGATTGTCAAGCTGAAGTCTGTGGTTCTAAACCACTTGGAGGCTCGCTCACACTTGACTGCGTGTCTAAATTACCAAATGTTTTGACATCCAACAACCGATGATTAATAAAACGATGTGCTTTAGTGGTGTCGTTAAAAGAAAACTTTGGGGTGGAAAATTAAAATGCAATAAGGCCTTCCTGTTTGCACATTAAGAGGGGTTTTTTTTCGGGGGGTTTTCCTTTATTTATTATTTGCCAGGGTGGTGCAGTGGTTAAGCTGTCGGACTTACGGCTGGTAGATACTTGGATCAAATCTCAGTCGAGGCATGGGATTTTTTTATCATGATAAGGCTCTAACCCGGAGATAGCACTGCTTGGTGATCCATACGCTGTCTTTGGGAATGTGCATTTAAAAGATTCCTTGTTGCCAATCATAAAGGGTAGCCTATGTGGCAGTAGCAGTTTTCTTTTAAAGACCAATGTCGTAAAAACACCAGGCCACAGTTGTTCAAAGCATTGTTAAGCTAACCATGGAGTAGATGAATATTTCTCTTTAAAACATCTTCATAGAAAGTTAAATATAATCATCTAAGTTTCAACATATATCTTCAATTACTAATTGCAATGATTTATAATTTGGTTTTGAAATATCCAACTAACCCTTAACTTAACCTTGTTTTGAACAATTGGGCTCGTATGTCTGACATTTCATAGTCGCTAAATAAACGATATGCTGGGGAGTCGTTAAACATTTCTTTTTATTATTGTAACTTTCTTACTAACATTTGTTGCCAGGTTACCGGTGAGCCTCTGGTACGAAGATCGGACGACAATGAGGCGGCACTGATGAAGAGACTCGACGCGTACCATAAGCAGACTAAGCCGTTGGTAGACTATTACAAGAAGAAGAATCTACACTTCGAGGTGAACGCGTCACTGCCCCCCAAAGCCGTCTTTCAGATTATCGAGTTACTGTATAGTAAAAAAACGTCAAAGGATAAAGTTATGTTTTATAATTAATGTTCCTAAAAAAGGCGATTAAAAAAAGTGGTGAGTGTCTTCTTGTTTAATAAACGGAGGGAGTGAGATTTTTTTATTAGGACTGTTCTAGTTAAATTTATATGGAGGGGATAGAATGCCTTCAACGTTTTAGGATGCAATGTATACAAAAAAAAAAAATTCACCTCCACCTTCTTTTATAAAATATGCTCATGACCCCTTACAAAGGTTAATATACACATGGATATGATACCAAAATGACCCCTCCCCCTCACCGCATAATTTATTTATTGCCGGTGGTCACAGTAATTATAATTTATAATTTCTTTCACCAACCCACGACCGACATAAATTAACTCTGTTTTACCAAGGACTAATGTAAAAAAATAAAAAAATTCTTTGTTCTCCTTCCCCCATATAATTTCAACTGGAAACGCCATTATGTTTCTGTAATGAGATGCTCTAGTGTAGCCAGCGTGAGGCAGACAAGGCGCTTGTCTTTCCACAGATTTGTTTTATTTTTTCTCCATGATACTGACATTTATTATCCACATGATTCAAGCTCCAAGTGTCTGGGTTCGCCTCGGCATTTTTCCTTTTCCAGCTATGCCCCTGAGATTTTGGTTGGTGATCTGTGAATTCAGTTTGAAAATATTAACTTGGTACGATAACGTAGGACGAATTGACACATTTTAAAAGTGGGTGGGGTGGGAGTCATTTTTATGGGTGTATAAAATGTGTTGTGTGAAACTGCGAGCACCTGGTGAATCTTTACCAAAAGAAAAATAGGGGGTGGGGGTCAGGGGATGCTGAGGTAACAATTGTTTTGGTAAAAAGCTATATGTATACTAATCCTTGATCAATATAGAAGTAAGTTACTACTATCGTACTTTTCAATGTTTTCTCAGTATTTTCAATTGTATTGATGGTGATGAGATTTTTTAACATAGTTTCAATGTTTTCCTTTTTTTTTTTTATTAAACAAAATCATGCAATGGTGAAATGGTAATATTCTTTCATAAATCGTCTGACAAAGGGGCAAATATACAATGTTTTGCCAAATTACGTAATAATATTTTTTTAATTTGACGTCCCATTAATTAAAAGGGTGAAAGATAAAGTTATTTTCAGAATCAAAATTTACGGCCCTATTAACATGAAAAATGATTTTATGTTAATTTATTTGTAAAAAAATTATTATTCACCTCTTAGTCTGAGTGGCGACAAAACGTTTAAGAATGCTTAATACAAAAATTATGTGAGGGGTATTTGGGGTGGGGGGGTTGAAGAGGCACTCACCAACTTATTTTTTTATGTCTCCTTTGGTTACTACAAACTATTTAAACTAGGATTCTTTTCTTCTTCTTGGTTGACAGTGTGCTGGTTTTTCACTGAATTGAACTTGTCCATTCTTCTGACTTTACAGCATTTATTTTCACTCAGTGAATATTCATGGCATTAAAAGATTTTATTGATATTTTGAGTACTTGTCATTCCAGGAGAATGGAGAACATTGATATAAAGATGCTGAAAGGAGAGTGTTTGTGCAGTCAGAGTTTCTTATTTCATTTTATTCTGCTAAATGTAAAATATTTAAAATGACTCGCCTCATTTGAAATGTCTCACCTGGAATAAATTCCATGTGAGCAATACATTTTATCCTAAATGTAAAATCTTTAAAATGGCTCCCCTAATTTGTAATGTTTCACCTAGAATAAATTCCCAGTGTGAAATTACTTTTATCCTGAATGTAAAATCTTCAAAATGACTCCCCTTATTTAATTTTTTTCACCTGGAATAAATTCTACGCAACCAATTCATTTTATCCTAAAAATAACATCTTTAAAACGACTTACCTGTTTTGAAATTCCTCATCTGCTGTTTTTAAATGGAGATTTCGGTATTCACTTGAGGTTACTTCATCTTGCTATATATTTTGAAAGTGCCAAGTAATTAAGTTATGGTACACGAGTGATTCTGTTCACGCACAGGAAATCGGCTATTTTCTGCCATTGTAACCGGAGATTGCTGAAAACAGCATTTTAACTTTAGATCATGTGTGTAAGAAAGGTTGTATAGCCGAATAATTATGGTAATTGCTGGAAAGTTTATATATATATATATATATATATATATATTTACAACCCATATGGCTCAACATATCTTGGTAACATATTTATAGGTTATTAAACGAGTTTTCATTTCGTATCATGTTTATGTCCCGAATGAAATCATTTTCAGTTGTCACTAGCTTTAGCGAGTCACAATGAAAATTATTTCACGAGGGACATAAATATGATGCGAAATGGAAGCGAGTTTAATATCCTATTTATTACCCATTATCAATTTTATGTTAAATTTGAAAGAAAAAAAACCCGATTAACAATAAAAATGAAGCCTATCATTTTCCTTTTTGGGGAAACAAACTATGCGAAATATTATGACGTCGTATGGTGTCAAAAGTGATACGTACCAATATGACGTAGTACTAGGACATAACACTTCGATATATACCAAGATATATTAAGCCATATGGGTAATAACAAAGTGTTACGTCCTAGTACTACGTCATACTGGGAAGTAACACTTTTGACGTCATACGACATATTATTTCGCATGGTTTGTTTCCCAAAAAGGAAAACGATTGGTTTCATTTTTGTTGTTCGTTTTTTTATTTTCAAATTTAACATAAAATTGATAATGGGTAATAAATAGGATATTAAACTCGCTTCCATTTTGCATCATGTTAATGTCCCTCGTGAAATAATTTTCATTGTCACTGGCTAAAGCTCGTGGCAACTGAAAATTATTTTACTCGGGACATAAACATGATAAGAAATGGAAACTCGTTTAATATCCTATAAATATATATATATTGAAAGAATGAAAACGTAGTCTTTAATAACATTTAGTTAAGAGTGAAACATTAAAATGGTGTTAAAAATCAATTTTTTGTGCTGGGGGGTCGTTAAATAAATAAATAAAAATCTATTTTCTATTTCCAAGGATGGGAGGAAACAGAAAAACTAACTTTTAAAATATTTTTGCCTAAACTTAATTATATATTTTATTTTTAGAAGAATTTATTTTTTTGCTAGATGGGACCAACTTTCTACTGTAGTATATA
>JAULBS010121809.1:0-14107 GCA_032355785.1 Symmetromphalus regularis | reverse complement strand
TAGCCCAAACTGCAAATGGGTCCACTGAAAAGGATCGATCCGACGACCGACCGGTTCACAGGCAGACTCGCTACCTTTTGAGCTAGATCCCACTCAAAATAAGATGTACACACAAGCTAATACACGTCCTGTAATTTCAATGGCTTGTCCAAACATATCCTTTAATGAGATGGGTAAAATATTAAAATATTTAATACCTCATATAACACACCAGTGGTGGATCCAGAAAATCCATTAGGGGGGCCCCTAAAGAATCATCGGATTCTTTAAGGTAAATAATAATAATAATAAAAATATTATTAAAAAATACATTTTTATTAATTGCAAAATTTAGGGGACTGCCCCCCCCCCCCCCATCTACCACTGCATATACAGCTGGAATAGAATTTTATATGAGAACACAGTTTGATAAATAGAGAAGATTAAAACATTAAAATATTTAAATGCCTTGCGTAATGAACACAGCTGGTTCAGAATGAATTGTGGAAGCACAGTTTGATACACAGAGAGATGGTTAAGACAATAAAATATTTAGATGCTTTGTATTTTTTATTTTTTATTTTTTTTTAACAACACCACTAGAGCATGTTGATTGATTAATCATCGGGTATTGGATGTCAAACATTTGGTTATTTTGACATTTAGTTACATATGAGCCAGCCTCCAATGGGTTTTGAACCACAGTCATCAGCTTGAGAGTCCAAAGTTCAACTGCCGGACCGCTGACGCTTGTTCTCCCTTGTATCATGAATACAACTGGTTCAGAATGAATTGTGGAAGCACAGTGATACACATAGTTAGTTAAGACAATAAAATATTTAGATGGCTTGTATTTAACAAACACAGTTTGTTTAGAACGGTTTGCAAGAGATACAGATACAGAGAATGTCAAACATACATGTATGGCTAGATGTCGAGTGTTGTTACTGTCAGCCCATTGTTGTTTACTAAATAAAAACAGGAGCTAACATTTGATTCAGAGTTCAATGCTATCAGTTCTACATACAAAATTCTATTCTTGTCATATAAATTGCAACTGTGGTTAAAAAATAATAAAACTTATGAAAGCTATGTAAAGTTTGTTTTATTTAAAGACACCTCTAGACCACATTGATTTTTATCTTATCATTGGCTATTGGATGTCAATCATATGAATCAAATGGTCATTCTGACATATTTATTTAAAGGAAACCTGCTGCCTCCACATAGACTACTCTTTCCAATAAGAATCAAGGGGTCTTTTATATGCACCATCCCACAGACAAGACATCACATACCATGGCCTTTGATGAACCAGTTGTGGACAACTGGATGGAATGGAAAACAGCCCAAACTGCAAATGGGTCCACTGAGAAGGATTGATCCGATGACTGTTAAAGCTATGCATGCATTGTCATTTAAAAAAAAATTCTTACCACTGAATGTTTCATTTTAAATTGGTTAACACTTAATTTTTATGTTACAGTTTGAATTAACTTGAATGCCTTATCATTATAATTTAATTTTGTTAAGTTTACACCATAAAAACAAATGTAGGGGTCAAATATTTGGTCATTCCCCAAATCCATGGTTCCAAACTCATCAGAGGCTGGCACACACTTGATTACGTGTCAAAATTACCAAATGTTTGACATTCAATAGCTGATGATAAATGAATCAATGTACCCAAGTGCTGTTGTTAAAAAAAACACCTAAAATAAACCACACTATTTTAACTGGGTTATTTCTTGTAAAGATTTTGATTTTAATATGTTACATGAGTTAAATTTTCGTAGAATGAACCTTTAATTATATATGTTACATTTTTGTAGAAATAAAGTAAAGTTTTGTTTTATTTAACGATGCTTCTAGAGCACACTGATCTTTATCTTATCATCAGATATTGGCCATCAATCATATGGTCATTCTGACATATTTTTAGAGGAAACCTGCTCCCGCCACACAGGCTAGTCTTTCCAATAAGCAGCAAGGGGTCTTTTATATACACTGTCCCACAGACAGGACAGCACATACCATGGCCTTTGATGAACCAGTTGTGGACCACTGGTTGGAACAGAAACATTTTCGTCGAATGGACTTTTAACATTTGCTGTTTAACCCTTCGTGTTCTCTCGATCCCATGACAACCTAATGCAATAATAAAATTCTGACCCCAGGAAATGGTTTAATTTTTTATTACTTTTATTCTACCATTAAGCTATGTGCCACTCTCAGATTAAGAGAAAAATCGATTCGAGACCGCATAACAAATAGCATTAGATTAATTTGTAAATTTACCCCCACATTTAGAATGACCTTAATGCTTCCAGAAGAAGCAGATCGAGTATTTTTCAGAGAGGTGCAACTAAAAGACACTTATAGGACAGCTTAACAGCAACCCTGGACATTATCTGCAGCAATGAGCATTGCCATGGATACGGCTGCAGTGTTTTTAATTGTCTTTTTATTGGTGTTCTTCTGGTCCATATGGCGCAGTGGTTAAGCTATCAGGACTAACGGCTATTAGGTACTCGGATAAAATCTCAGTCGAGACCTAGGATTTTTAATTACGATACTGGCTCCAACCCCGAATGCTCTGCAAGGCTTAATGGGTAGATGTACACCATTTACACCACCCAGTGGTCCACAACTGGTTTATCAAAGGTCCTTGTATGTGCTGTCCTGTCTGTGGGAAAGAGCACATAAAAGCTCCCTTGCTACTAATTGGAAAAAAGTAGCCTACATGTATGTGGCAGTAGTGGGTTTCCTCTAAAGACCATGAGTCACAAAACAACATATATATGCTACCTAACAGCCACTAAATAAATAATGTGCTAGGGTATCATTAAAACAAATAATCATTAAATAATTTTTATCATTTTTGCTACAGATACTTTTGTTTTTATTAAAAAAAAGATATTGTTAAAACTAAATTCTACTTTATGAACAGAAAAAAGTAAACATATTAAGTACAGTGATATGCCAATTATATTTGTCCATAACTTTTTTTCCTTTCCCATTTATGCTGAAATAACATTTTTATTTTGGAACATTTAAACAATTTGTTCATGATAGTTATTTTGCCTTTTTCTTAATTTCAAGTTATAATAGTGTACATTTTCCTAGCAAAACAAACTTAAATCACTATATAATGTTAGATAGAACATTTATGTAAAGTTTGTTTTATTTAACGACGCTTCTAAAGCACACTGATTTGTTACTTATCATCGACTATTGAACGTCAATCATATGGTCATTCTGATTTATTTAGAGGAAACCCACTGCTGCCACATAGGCTACTCTTTCCGATAAGCAGCAAGGCATCTTTTATATGCTCTTTCCCACAGACAGGAAACCACATACCACGGCCTTTGATGAACCAGTTGTAGACAACTGACAAGGATTGATCTGATGACCAAAACAAGTAATGTTAAAGATACTTAAGACGACCAGTTTAGACGATGAACTGCTTCACAGGCAGACATGCTACCACTGGAGCTACATCCCACTCCAAGAACATTTATGATTTAAGTATAATTCTCAAAGCTATGTTCAACTATCTCCCAACCCTGAATCCACCAATGACCAAACAGATGTCAATCAACCATTACATAGATCCACCAATGACCAAACTGGTATCAATCAACCATTACACAGATCCACCAATGACCAAACTGATGTCAATCAACCATTACACAGATCCACCAATGACCAAACTGGTATCAAGCAACCATTACATAGATCCACCAATGACCAAACTGGTATCAAGCAACCATTACACAGATCCACCAATGACCAAACAGATGTCAATCAACCATTACACAGATCCACCAATGACCAAACTGGTATCAAGCAACCGTTACACAGATCCACCAAGACCAAACTGGTATCAATCAACCATTACACTGATCCACCAATGACCAAACTGGTATCAATCAACCGTTACAGAGATCCACCAATGACCAAACTGATCAATCAATCACTTAAGGAAACATAACCCATGTTTAATGCTTGCATCTATTCCTTAATCAGTAGATTCCATTATTTCCCAGGACGACCTAATGACATTGTCCAGTTAATATGTACATGTATTTGCAGCAAAAAGTTTGCAGAAACCATGGCTACAGAGAGATGGGTCAGCGACAAGACAAAGATATACTTAATTACAGTATGAATATAAATAACAGAACAGTTACTGTGATCAAAATAATATCTCTACACAAGACAAAGTCCAAATGAAGTATAATACCATATGCAGTGGCATTGGAATGAAATTCATATTGGGGGAGGCTGCTAATACTAAGAAGCAACTGACTTTACCAAAAAAAACAAGAATAACATTAAAATTTTAAATTAAATGAAAACGTTTTAGGAATTTTAGTATACTCTGAAGGTTGATTGTATTTATTTCCATACTTTTATCCAATTAAGGTTCAAGCATGCTGTCCTGGGCACACAGCTCAGCTTCATGAGCTATCTGTCTAGGATATAGGTTAGTGTTAGTAGGAGAGATGAAACCTGCTTCCACCACATTAATCTGACTACTCTTCTCGATGCAGTATTCTGACGTATGTCTTTAGAGGAAACCAGCTACTGCCACATAGGCTACTCCTTCTGATAAGCAGCAAGGGATCTTTTATATGAAAGTCCCACAGACAGGGCAGCACATACCATGGTCTTTGATAAACCAGTTGGGAATCACTGGCTGGACCGGAAAATAGCCCAAACTGCAAATGGGTCCACTATTTGTAGAGGACACTGATTTATTAATCATTGGATATTGGATCTCAGACATTTGGAAATTTTAACACGTAGTCAAGTGTGAGCCAGCCACTGACAGCTTTTGAACCACTGTCTTCAGCTTGAGAGTCTGATGTCCTACCAATTCTAATAAAATTAAATAAAGTGCTTGGAAAATGAATCTGCAATGTAAACATGCTGAGTGAGGGTCAAACAAAACATAAATAAATTATGTATGACAGTCATAGAAATTTTCTTGGCATGTAATTTCAAATAAACTACATTATAAAACTGACAGCTGAAGCATCATTCAATGTTTTCTTCAAAGCTTTGCCGATCAGCGTTACAGAGATTTTCTTTGCACAAAGTCCATCTAGGAAAACTAATATCTAACAAAGAAACAGCCTTAGTGATGTGTTTGTACAAATCGTCTTTTGTTATACTTTCAAATGGAATCTTTACATTTCTTCGATCTTTTTGATCAGCTAGTTCATCTAAATAGATTCCCCCCCCCCCCAGTGTCTGTAAGTTTGAAAAGGATTATAAACATCGAATCTTCTAAAGTCTACTAATTAAATTACATGACCAAATAGACATTACATTTACAAGTAGATCACATTTTGATTGATCTTAAAGTTTTTGTTTATTCCATTTTCATTTGTATCATTTGTTATTTTTACATTTCACAAAGAAAAAGCAAGTGGAATTGTAACCAGTATAAAAATGTACAGTAATTGTAACTGTCTTAGAAATCATAACTGCAATCAAAACTTAAAGAGTTATATAAAAATAAAAATTAAAACAAACCAGGTTTTTGGTTTCAGCTAAAATGTTATGTCTCGAACTGGCTAATATAAAAAACATATATATTTTTTATATGTGGCTTTTTATAATGAAAGTCAATGTAAGACAATCATGTTGGTTCAAGGACATTTTAGAAATTTTACTCTTATTGAAAATATTGAGTAATTTCAATGGAAATTGTTCCTTAACCAGAAATACAAGAGCAGACCCTATGTTATGGAAAATGAACAAAATATTTGCTATTGTATGGAATTATTGAGCCATTTTAATGGAAATTGTTCCTTAACTAAGAAAACAAAAGCAGACCCTATGTTATGGAAACTGAACACAAAATATTTGCTATTGCACGCATTGAACAAATGGTATACTGCTCCTATTACATATCAAAGTGACTGCAAATCAAATACTAACTGCTGATTGGTTATTTGAGAAGGAGGTTTCAGTTTAAACTGCTGATTGGCTATTTGAGGAGGCTTTAATTTAAACTGCTGATTGGCTATTTGAGAAAGTGGCTTTAGTTCAAAGATATTTTCCCTCTTTGTTAAAGAAACACTACCCGACATATAATCTTTTTTTCTTCATGAAAATGGTAAATGATATGGATAATTATCTACTTATGCATAAAACTAACATATAATATAATCTCATTAAAGAACGAAAAGAAAAAGATGCCCTTTCCATATTTATAGGATATATTAAACAAGTTTCCATTTTGTATCCTGTTTATGTCCGGAATGAAATAATTTTCAGTTGTCACAAGTTTTAGCAAATGACAATGATAATTATTTCATGAGGGACATAAACATGATGCGAATGGAAGAGAGTTTAATATGCTATTTATTACCCATTATCAATTTTAAGTTAAATTTGAAAAAACCCCGAACAACAACAAAAATGAAACTAATCGTTTATCTTTTTTGGAAACAAACTATGCGAAATAATATGATGACGTCAAAAATGTTACGTCCCAGTCTGACGTAGTACTAGGACGTAACACTTTGATACGAACCAAGATACGTCGAGCCATATGGGTAATAATACGTGTTACACATCAGACCCTTATTTTCTGATGTAGTCACATTATCTTAAACATATATGATTAATAATACATTGATTCTCTTCAAAGAAAAGTAGGAAATACTGTGCTATCTGTCCAGGACAGAGGTTAGTGTTAGTAAGAGAGACAAAATCCACTGCTACTGTTATTGATAAGCTGCAAGGGATCTTTTATATCCACAAACAGGATAGCACATACGACGGTCTCTCATAAACCAGTTGCGGACCACTAGTCGGTGTAAATGGTACACACTAACCCTCTGAGCCTTGCAGAGCACTCACAAAAAATCCCATGCTTCGACTGAGATTTGATCACAGTACCTAATAGCCGTGAGTCTGATAGCTTAAATGGTACACACCTACCCACTAAGCCTTGCAGAGCACTCACAAAAAATCCCATGCTTCGACTGAGATTCGATCCCAGTACCTATAAGCCACAAGTCCGATAGCTTAACCACTGCTCCACCATGACCAATTCTTTCTATATCTTTAAAAGACCATAGAGTGGCTGGGGTGTTCTGAGCAGATTTTCCTTGGGAAGGTAATGGAATTAGCCGAAATCTAATTGAACTCATGATTAACCAAATTTGTTGATCTAATCAGTGTTGGGGGCTAAACAAGTTTTCTACTATTGCATAAGCAAATCTGAGATTTAGGATTTAACAAGTTTTCTAGTATTGCATAAGGCAATCTGAGATTTAGGACCAAAACGTTTTCTACTGTTACATAAGCCAATCTGAGAGAAATGTAATCTCATTTGTGCACTCTTCTAATATATGATCTAAAAAATTTAAAACAAAAAAGTATATTTATTAAAACTCAGAATGGCATAACTATCTACAAATTGGCTATAATATATCATAGACAGCCCCTGCATTTAAGAAAATGTCCACGGCAAAATAAATGCTGTGGAGAAATAGTGTCCACGGCATTGTCCACAGCAATTTTAGCATTCACATGTTTCCAACTCTGAGTTTGGTAAGGAAAAAATAGATCTTGGGAAAAAGAATTGTTGCCACAGAGAATGAAAAACTCTGTAGCAATCTCCAGATTGCAAGAACAGTCATATGACTAATTCTCATGCAAGGTAATTCGGTAATAACAATATAATTACTAGTCACGTGACTAATTGAAACTGGAACCAGATTCTGATTTGCAATTCGAGATGACAAAATTTATTGACTGAAGAATTATAATTTGTACTAAAATACTGTCTTTTTTTCTTTTCTTTATTTGAATGAAGGATGGGGCCAATATGATTTTCCATGTCTTTTTACTGAAAATCATAGTTTTCCAGACCTAGATTTTTAAATCTGAAATTCCACGATTTTCCCAGTTTTCCATGTTTTTTTGTTTTTGTTTTGTTTAACCACATCACTAAAGCATATTGATTTATTAATCATCAGCTATTGGATGTCAAACACTTGGTTGTTTTGACTAATAATCAAGTGTGAGCAAGCCTCCAATGGGTTTTGAACTATTGTCATTAGCTTGAGAGTCCGATGTTCTCCTGCTGGACCATCTTACTGTGTGCAAATCCTGATTATAAATAAATCTAGAATCAAACCATCAATATGATAGACTGTTTTTGAGATTATAATGATGCTTGTTAAAAAAAGTTTTCACTAATGAGATATAATAACGTTTTATTTTTTTTCATTACAGCTTTTAAAACAACATTCCTACATCACTGGACAGAAAACAACAGGGGCGTTGGAGCCGGGGGTTTGGGGGGGAGCTGCAGCCCCCCTAATAATTAAATTTTTTAATGTTATTCTTGTGTTTTTTTGGTAAAGTCAGTTGCTTCTTAGTATTAGCAGCAACCCCAATATGAATTTCGTTCCAACGCTACTGAACAAAATTGTTATGACTAGATGTAGGACAAATGTTTTATATTATGGATCATAGATTTTTAAAACAAGATTCCCACATCACAAGACAGATTTTTTTTGTATCTATAACTTAAATGTTTTATATTTTGGATTACAGATTTTTAAAGGAAGATTCCCTCATCTCTGAAGAGATTAAAAATACAAATCATTAGACTTGGTTCGACTTGTAGAAAATCATCAAGCGATTCTATTTACAAACATCAGCCGCATGCATTACACTTGGTTGGCTTAGGCACAGTTTCTCGTTGACAGTTCAGCCATGGTCTACAGTTCAACCCATTCTTTTAACATGCATGGAGACAGTTTAAACTAAGAATTGAGGTTGAACTGTTGACGAGAAATCGGCCCTTAGAGTGTAGACTGTTTAATTAAATGGGTTCAACAAAACAAATTCCCTAGACAATGTTTTATTATTTTTTTGTTCTATCGAGGTTCGTGCAGACTTCCAAGAATCAAATTTTAAAACGTTTCCAGGACTTTTCCAGGACATTTCAAAAAAATTTAATGACATTTTCACATACAAATCTGTAAAAATATACAGATGTATCACATTGCCATAAGCTAAAACTGAAATCAGGACAAACTGAATATTCTATCAGCATAAAAAGACAGTGTTTTTATTTTTTACTGAGGAGAAAATCAAAGACTCAATGGTGAAAAACATGGTTTTCAAGGACATAATATATCACAAGAAGACATCGCTCACCATTTGATAAGCATGACTGATGCAAAAATTTCATAACTTTTTCCATGAATTTTCAGTTTTAACCAAAATTTCTAAACGTCTCAACGCCCATATTATTGGGGCCCACCAAATGGATTTTCTGGATAAGTAATTTCCAATTTTGTAGTTCCGAACTAAAATTTTTCGTTTTATACCATCATACAATATAACTTTCAAGACATTTTTCTTTAAACTCTGATGCTCAAAACGGAAATGCGTTACAGCCTTTTGAACAAAACAGATGAATTTCATTACAAAAATCCATCAGCACAGACACGAGCTAAAGCCTTTAATTCAACAAGGATTTTTTTTATCTCCATCACAAAAGATTTTTGAGAACGTGCGATGAGAGATGTTACAATCAATAATAACATAGTTACAACCAGCAAAGAGTCACTCTGAGTGATAACTAAGAAAACACAAGATCCGTGAACACGGCATGGACAAGATATACCAATTTCATTTCACTTTACGTGCACGCGATCGCCTGGAAACTTGAAGTAATAAAGCACTCGATACATAACAGCATGAAAACAGATAATAGATCTGACCACCGGCTTCTGTTGTGCAGTGATTAAGCTATCGGACTCATGGCTGGTAGGTACTGAGATCAAATCTCAGTCAAGGAATGGGATTTTTAATCTTTGTATTGGCTCCAACCCAGAGCGAGTGCTTTGCAAGGCTCAGTGGGTAGGTGTATACCACTTACACCAACCAGTGGTCCACAACTGGTTTATCAAAGGCTATGGTATGTGCTAAATTGTCTGTTGGAAAGTGCATATAAAAGATCCCTTGCTGCTAATCAGAAACAGTAGACTATGTGGTGGTAGTGGGTTTCCTCTAAAGACCATGAGTCACAGAATACTATATGTCAGACATCTAACAGCTGTTGAATAAACAATGTGCTGGGGTGTCGTTAAACAGACAATTCTTTCCTTTCCTTTAAACACGAAGACAAAGTAAAAGTAAGTTTGACAAACCTGTCTGTCCGTCCGACCCAAGACCACAGCTGTACACCTCTCCAGAGTTGGAGATAAATAAAGAGTGATCTTGTCCACACACAACCTTAATTATCAAACAAAAATATCAATTAGTCAAACATATAAATAGTCCTGGAACAGATCAATTAGTCAAACATACATGTATGAATACAAAAAGCTAGTCCTGCAGCAAAGGATGAACAACAGCCCTTTTGTTAGCAGTGAGGGCCAATCATAGCTTAAGTTTGTTACTGTGGCTAAAGCTAATCACTGGTATGTGAAATTCATGAAAATATAAATGATGTTTCCTAAAATCTATGTGAAAAGGATGGCAGCCATTTTGAAAATGGTCATTTTTGGTTGGTTGGTTCGTTGGTTTTATTTATTTTCGTGCTTATATAAAATTAAGGTTCAAGCATGCTGTCCTGGGCATACAGCTTATTAAATTAAATTGAATTAGCTGACATAGGAGAAAATAGACATGACCCTTTAGACAGGTGGCTGGTTAATACAGGTTAAATTATACTAAATTAGCTGAGATGGGAGAAAGCAAAGGCAACCCTTTAGACATGTGGCTGCTTAATACAGGTAAAATTATACTAAATTAGACGGCATGGGAGAAAACAGAGGTAACCCTTTAGACAGGTTGCTGGTTAATACAGGTAAAATTATACTAAATTAGACAGCATGGGAGAAAACAGAGGTAACCCTTTAGACAGGTTGCTGGTTAATACAGGTTAAATTATACTAAATTAGCTGAGATGGGAGAAAACAAAGGCAACCCTTTAGACAGGTGGCTGCTTAATACAGGTTTAACTATACTAAATTAACAGACACTGGAGAAAACAAAGGCAACCCATTAGACAGGTGGCTGCTTAATACAGGTTAAATTATACTAAATTAGCCGACATGGGAGAAAATAGAGGTAACCCTTTAGACAGGTGGCTACTTAATACAGGTTAAATTATACTAAATTGGCTGACATGAGAGAAAATAGAGGTAACCCTTTAGACAGGTGGCTGCTTAATACAGGTTAAATTATACTAAATTGGCTGACATGAGAGAAAATAGAGGTAACCTTTAGACAGGTGGCTACTTAATACAGGTTAAATTATACTAAATTAGACGGCATGGGAGAAAACAGAGGTAACCCTTTAGACAGGTGGCTGCTTAATACAGGTTAAATTATACTAAATTAGGAGACATGAGAAAAAATAGAGGTAACCCTTTAGACAGGTGGCTGCTTAATACAGGTTAAATTATACTAAATTAGATGGCATGGGAGAAAATAGAGGCAACCCTTTAGACAGGTGGCTGCTTAATACAGGTTAAATTATACTAAATTAGACGGCATAGGAGAAAACAGAGGTAACCCATTAGACAGGTGGCTGCTTAATACAGGTGAGCCACATGATCGAGTTTGTCTGTACTTAATAAATACCTGAGATATATTGTCTGGAAGATTAATTACTTTGTTTATTGTTGGATTCTTTCTGAAAGGAAAAGAAACAAACTGAGTTTTGTAGTTAAACATTAAACACAGAAGAAAGGAAAGGATTGGATGTTTAACAACACCCTAGAACATTGTCTGTTCGGTGGCTATTAGGTGTCAGACATATGGTCTTCAGAGAAAACCCCAAACTGCCACATAAGTTACTCTTTATAGTCAGCAGCAAGGGATTTTTAAATATGCTTTCCCACAGGCAGGAGAGCACATACAATGCTTTGATAAACCAGTTTTGGACCACTGGTCGGTGTATGTAGCATATGCCTACCTTCAGAGACTTACAAAGCACCCACTCTGAATTGGTTGGTTGGATACTAGCGGGATCTAGCTCAAAAGGTAGTGTGTCTGCCTGTGAACCGGTTGGTCATCGTATCGATCCTTCTCAGTGGACCCAATTGCAGTTTGGGCTATTTTCCGTTCCAACCAGTGATCCACAACTGGTTCATCAAAGGCTGTGGTATGTTTTGTCCTGTCTGTGGGACAGTGCATATAAAAGTCATCTTGCTGCTTATCGGAAAGAGTAGCCTATGTTGCGGCAGCGGGATTCCTCTAAAACACGTCAGAATGACTATACGATCGATTGACGTCCAACAGCCGATGATCAAATAAAAATCAATGTGCTCTAGAGGCGTCGTTAAATAAAACAAACTTTTGGTTGTTTAATGACTCCAAAGCACATTTTTTAAAATTTAGCAGCGTTCTATTAAGTGTTGGATATATAGCGTTTTGCAAGTCATGGTATTCAGAGGAAATCTGCTACCACTACGTATGTTAACCTTTCTGATTAGCAGCAAGGGATCTTTTATATATACATGTGCTTTCCCACAGACAGGTCAACACGTGATAACCCAGTTGTACACCAGTGGTTGGTGAAAATGGTGTATAAAATCTATCCAGTGAGAATTGTGGAGCACTTACTGGAACTAAGATTAAATATCCAGATCTTGACTGAGACTTGATCCCATGACCTATCGTCCATGAGTCCTACAGCATAACTACAACATCACCAGGACCAATTTTATCTGGTTTATTTTTAACAAATACCTTGTCAGATCTCTTAACCTTCAGAACACTGCAGGCGACTTATCTCGCTGACGTCATGCGAACCCGCGAGTATTGGAGGCGACATATGTAGCCATTCGAACTGGCCCTTTAAAATGAGTATTTCCTTTTTCTTAAATGAATTATGGGAGGAAATGACGCAAATGTTCCCAATTGCAAATGACGAGATTTTGATTCTGAATTTCGTGAGCGAATCGAGAGAATTTTCAAAAAAAAAAATTGAATGACACCGATTGTGAGGGCGAGAATATGGTGTTGAATGTGAGCGGTTAAATCATAAATACAAACTACCAAGCATGGTTTACGTTTTTTTTGTTTTTGTTTATTTTTACACATTTCTAGACCGCAAGTCATGCACCTACAAAAAACCTTCAAAACCCAACAATAATATTAATTTGTTCATACCTTTATATTATTTTATTGTTTTGTTAAGTTTTAAATTCAAAACATTTGACCAAAATGAGGTGCCTCTCAAACAGATTTTTCTCAAAATTAATTCAGTAGTCTAAAGGTTAAGCATCTTTGCCTACTGAAGGCAGCACATTCTAACATAGACAACCCTCTACTAGCTTTTTGTACCATGTCATCTGTTTAAACAAATCATCTCAACCGAACTGACTGAAGTACACCAACAGGTACGAGCTGGAATTTTGCACAAAGTATTCTTCCATGTTAACAAGTTATTTTCACAAACTACCTGTATGTGCTCTACTCTATCAGTCTCATCTAATAACTGCCACTACAAAGCCGTCTGCTACACGAGAAGTCTGTTTCATGAGAAGACGTCTGCTACCTGAGAAGACGTCTGCTACCTGAGAATACGTCTGCTACACAAGAACCCCCGTCTGCTACACAAGAATATCCATCAGACATCTGACTATTTCTCATGATGTATTTCCAGATGTCGATGCCAGATGTTCTTTTTCATTATGAAGTCAGTAGCTTCCACTTTATAAATATATCCAGACTACCCAACTGTGTGGAAACTTAAGAAATTTGATTATATACCTTTTGCTGTGCACTAATATTATGTAGTATATACTAGTAAGTGGGTGATGGTTAAAGACACTTGTTGGTCTCTGTGTAAAATCTATGTTGCCTGAGCTGGCCAAAGATTTTTGTTTACAATTAATCCAAGCAGTTCTAGCTCAACTGTCAACAACCGATAACACAGGCAACAAGAGAGCAAGATGTCCACTGAAATTCTGTAACAACACACCAAACCGAGCCAGGAAATGCACAGGAACAAATTAACTTTCTACTATGAAGGATTGTTCTACACATAGCAGAAAAGAAATGGCTGGTCGTGTACATCTGGTTTATGTACTGTTTATATTGTTGTGACAATCAAGACAGAATCTGT
>JAULBS010121798.1:0-14109 GCA_032355785.1 Symmetromphalus regularis | reverse complement strand
AGATTCCACCACACCCTCACCACTAAAAACATTTGATCTAATTTGTGCAAGGTGAGGACATTCCACCAAAATATGACACTTCTGAGAGTATATTTTGTCCATGGATATAAAGTTCTCCAAACTGTTTATTTTACAAATAAAATTCTAGCTCCATTTGTAATTAATGCCTCTATGTTGTGGGAAAATGTAATTTCTACATAGAACATAATGTCCGACAGTAACACTTCAGAACATTGATTTTAAAAGACAAACTGAAAACTGTGGTTCAAAACCTGTTGGAGGCTGTCTCATTTAACGACATCAAAATTTCTAAATCTTTGAAATCCCAATAGCTGATTATTAATAAATCGATGTACTCTACAGGTTTAAAGAAAACAAAAAAGAAATTAAATTTAAAAGTTGTCATGATGTCATGGTATTAGTAACATAGAACACAAACTTCAAGCTTTGATATATATGTATAAGCAGTGGACTATTAGCTGGAATGTGAAATGGCATTAAACATGTACAACTTGAACAAAATATCAATCCATTTCTCTGGAGAATGAGGATTTTTGTAAAAAAATTAGACAAATATTAACAAGACAGCCTGTTATTTCTGGAAGTTTTATTAAAACGTTTATCCTTGAAGGTTGACTGTAATCAAATATAACAAGGTTTGTCAGCGTATTGTGATTTTAACAAATATAATGATTGTTGTTAAGTGGGCTATGTGATTTTCACAAACACCCCACCATTGCACAGATTTGTTCCATCATTACGTCCGGTCAACACAACACAAACTATCGAGTTGTCCCACATTTTTTTCACAATTTTCCTCACGTACTTGTTTATCTTCTGTAGACTCTCCTAAAAATAAGAACAAAATTTAGTTTGAATGCAAACCACGAATCGAAACATTTTTTTTTTAAAGAACTGTTTGGCTCTGTACCTCACCTGATCGTCTAAAATACATGTTGGAAAGTTAAATCTTTCTAAAATTTAATATACACATATTACGTTTCATATTTTATTTGATATTTAAGGGCAGCAAACAAAACAAAATGGAGTAAAATGAACTCAAAAGGAACCATCAAGACCGTCTAATGAAATAAGAAGAGCTTAATTTCTAAAATTAGGTCTACAAAGATAAGGATGCAAAACTAAAGTTGTTTTTTCTAACAAACATTTATAATGGGCAGAAATTAAGAAATATGTTCACTCATTTGGGGTACTAGTACACTGGAAATGTTACTAGAGCCATGAAAAATAATAACAGCTCCTTTATTGGTTGGAATTATGTGATTGAATCAATATATTTTTGTAGCAAAAACTAATGGCTGGGGGATTACAATCATATAAATTTTACTCATCTTTAGTAATTTGATCTTAGCAAGTGTTAAATTATTTTTGAATCATTAGCAACAAATGGCCGACAGACAAAAAAAAGAAAAAGAAATTGCAACCACAAGCAGACTTTTTGAAAACATTTATATGCACATTCTCATACATGATAATCTTCGAAATATCAGTTGTGAAATACTATATGTAATGCAAAAAAAAAAAATTGTCTTAACTAGCACTGTTAAAAAATTATTAGCAATTTTTGTAAAATGTGTTGCAATAATTTCCAACAATTCACGGGCTACTTCTAGCAAGCTTTGTGAGAGTACATTATTGAACTCTAACTGTGCAGTGTCATCAATTCATTGGCATCGTGAGATTATACATTGGAATGTGTGTGAGATGCCTTGACATCGACAGATGTTTATCAGCTAGCATTGGTTCAGAGAAAAACTGGTTTCGCATTTTGCTTTGAACAGATAATTTTGACTCTCAGTTCGGGGGTTTTCCATCGCAAATTGTGATGCAACACCGGTTATTTTGTGCCTTGTATGTAGAATGGAAAAAACTGGAATGGAATCAGTTCTTAGCTGAATGCTCTACCACTGAGCTACATCCCAAATGACAGTACACACTGATAAAAAAAATACACACCTTTTTCAAATCTGTGTTATCTGGCTGCTCAGAGTGAACTTGAGAAAACCCATGAAACTGAGTCCACACAAAGGATTTCTCTTTTAAATGTTGCTTAGCTTGTTTGTAGCAGTCCCTGTCACTAGACACCTCAACATACGAAACGCAATCACTCGTTTCCAACTCGCACCGTGACGTCACCTCCTCGTTGTCAATAACAACAGCTGAAATACACACAAACAATGTAGAAATTGCTTTACACATGAAAAGAGAACAATTACTTATTAATGGAACACAGAAATGTTTTTAAAAAACTTCTTCAGGTGCTTGAACATTTTTCTTAACAAAAAATAAAGACTTTCATGGTAGTTTTAACAAGTTTCAGACATTTGTTTTCGTGGAAATTGCTGAGAAGTACAAAATTTATCTTTTGTTTTAACTTTATTTCATGTGTTCAAAATGGCAGGAAATGTTAATTAACTGAAGGTTCCGTGTAGTGTATATACTATAACTGATGATGTCACATCTGTCAAGATACCTCAACAATAGAAGTAAAAAAATTTAAAGAAGGCAGACAAGTGGCATCCTTTTCTTCTTTTTTTGGAACAGATATGACAGAAATTAAAGATTTTCACAGATTGTTATTGACAAACCTGAAATTTGAAGACATTCAAGACCATGAAAAATTATTTTTTTAAATAAAGACTCAAAGATTTTAAAGATTATTAAGAAAAAGAAGTTTGTTTGTCTGCAAGACATCAGAGACAAGCCATAAGAAAAACAAGAGTTTTTTTTTAAGATTTAAGACATGTATGTGTAATGCCTTAAGAGTTTAACAGCCTCAGTGGCGCAGTGGTTAAGTTGCCGGTCTCACGGCTGGTAGATACGGAGATCAAATCTCAGTCGAGGCATGGGATTTTTAATCTTGATACCACCTCCAACCCATAGTGAGTGCTCCGCAAAGGCTCAGTGGGTAGGTGTAAGTCACACCAACCAGTGGTCCACAACTGGTTTATCAAAGGCTATGATATGTGCTGTCCTATATGCTGGAAAGTGCATATAAAAGATCCCTTGTTGCTAATTGGGAAGAGAAGCCTATGTGGTGGTAGCGGGTTTCCTCTAAAGACCATGAGTCACTGAATACCATACTAACAGCAGGAGAAAATTATATTATAGTAAAAAATACCCAATCTAACCTGTCTTTTTAACCTTCTGCACCTGCTGGAAGAAACTGGAATAGCCTTTCTCTTGAAAAAAAGCATTCCGCTTCTCCTCAACCGTTCTATCTGTACAAGTCTCCAACTCTTTCTCCACTCTCTCTGTCTCAGAATCATCGGAACATTTAGTTTCTGACACATTTTCTGAAGACTCAACCTTCACTTTAGATTTGTCATTGGAACCCGGTTCTTCAACACGATCGGAACATTCGGTTTGTGATACACTTTCTGAATACTCAACCTTCACTTTAGATATATCACAGGAAACTGGTTCTTCAACACCATCGGAACATTCGGTTTGTGATACACTTTCTGAAGATTTATCTTTCAGTTTAGATTCATCATTGAAAACTAGCTTTTCATCTGCAGACGTCAGCTTAGACTCATCTTCCTTTTCTGATGATTTGTCTTCTGATTTAACTTCCTGATTAGATTCTGAGGAATGTGTATTTTCTGATGGACTGTGGGTTATATTATCGTTTATCTTCTTTTGCATGTCATCTAGGTGCTCAAGAACACAATCTCCAAAAGCAACACCTAAAATGACAATTTTAATAATTTAATCATGCATATTAAATAAGAACGACTAGAATTAAAAATGACAAACACAAATAAAATACAGTTATTATTAATTCCTGATAATAGCATAGTTCTGTCATCCAGGATTTTCCATCAGGATCCTATGGCTGAAGGGATTGGGACAATTAGTGCAATTTTAGTCATAACTGGGAAGTTTTTTCACACCACTGAATTTATGTAAGTGTAATATTATATTTATTAACCAATTTGGGAATTTTTAGTACAGAAATTGAGAATTTTCTGTGACATTTGCCTTTGGGAAGGGGCTGATGTTCAGTACTGTATAAAGGCTTAATAAATCCCTTAAATGTAAACAGTCAAAAGTTTGTTTTTTATAATTGATTGTTTGTATGGTTGTTTAACTACACCCTAGCACAAAAAAACATTGCCTATTTGGAGTCAAACCATGGTTAAATTAAATATATTTTAAAATACACCAGTGTAAAGAACTCTTAATTACATTTTTGTCAAATACTCACAAAATGGCCACAAAGGATTGTTCCATTTTAGGATTTGTTATAGCATTCAGGTTACATGTTCAAAGAAATCCTTACTTTATTGTATATTTCTATATTTTTGTGATCACTTTTTAATAAATGTACTTCAATTACATACTAGATAGTCAAGAATAGTTACATGATTTTAAATTAGCATTTCTCATAAAGGAATAATCCTGTTAACTGCATATAATATTTTTACACCACGCCTATGTTGTGACACAATTACTGTCTTTGGTTATCATGGGGTCAGGACACTCCAGAAAGACAAAAGCAGGAGAAAATATTTGTTATAAATCATGAGACTCTACCCAACAAGATATTAAAATCAAAATGAAAATAAATAAAAGTGTGACTATTTACCATTCGTGAGTTTGAGCTGAATAAGTTCCATGGTTGCAGTGCTGTCTTCTAGTGAACAATGACCTTGGGGACTGTCCTGAATCTTACGACTGAAATAATCAATTTATCTAAATAAATAATATTTTCTCATTTTGAACACTTCAAGCTTTACAGTGATACTCATTTTTCAAAATACTATTTGAGATATTCATAAAAATGTGGCCATATTTAAAATATAAGTTTTGAGAAAATGACCTTAATTTGTACTGAACAAATCAATTACAATATCTCGAAAAACTTGTTTAACCTACTTTAATTTTCAAAATGTGAAAAAGTAAATACATGCAATCAATGTAAACTGATGGCAAAAAAGCAGAACATAAAATTTATGGCAGCAATTGTAAATGTCATCATAAAAGCCTTATTCCACTGGAGAGCGGTAACGGAAAACCGTACGGTGAAAAAAATGGTGGAACTAGTGCATTTCCATAGAACCAATTACACTGAGCGATAGAACGCTGAGCAATTTTTCTGAAATACAGCATGACAAATTTGAGATTTAACCAATCAGGACTGGTGCTGTTGTATTGTACACGACATAACAACCACGTGTACTAGTCATCATGTCATTGGAATGCTTGATCATGGAAGTTAAAAAATACCAACTGTTATTATCATGATCAAATGCAAGAAGACTTCATATAAAAAAAAAAATTTAAACACAGAAAAACAATTGATTTGGTAAATCTCATGTACCCAAACTCGCTTTGGTGTCCTCAATCCATGTCTCTGTTTCCACACTAAAAGTAGCAACAGTGAAATCTCTTCACTTTTTCTTGTCTTCGTCATACGCCCCAAAATTGTAAGTTGTTTATTTACAAAACAAAAATAACCGCATGGTATTCCGCGCTGTATGTAATTGAAAAAACCACGTGAGTTACTGCTCTCCTGTGTAATTAGGCCTTAAAAGCTGTTTTATAATTTGTTCGCCGACCTTTGTACTGCCATCTCAATAATATAGATACATTATGCAGTATGCTTATTTTTTTCATACTGCCACTACAGTGTCATAGCAAAATGATTTACTGAGGGCAGTTAAGTCCCATCATAAATTAGTCTGAATTTCAAGGTTTGAGAAATAAGGGATCACAACAGTAAATGTGACTGGTGTGACGGAGGTTTGATAATGCTGTGACCTCCCGTCACTCAAAGCTTTAATCTCTTTTTATTAATATATTACATCAAGTTCCTTGAGGGTAGACACTGTATTATACACTACTGACTGCCCAACTCTCCCATCTCAAATATTTCTGCACACCCACCAGGATTTTAATTGATAATTTTTTTTACACAGTTTGAAGGATCGAAAGATGTCAAACAGCTGTGACACTATACATTATTTTAATGGATGTACTTAAGGATAAGTTTTGTAAGTAGTTACAAGCAGATATCAGAAAGATGTCAAACCTTGTTACGTGAAAGTTATTTATATGGAGGTAAGTCGTTTCAGACAAACATCAGCAAAATTGAAAGCCTAACTTGTCATGTGACACTATAAGTTATTTTTATGTACGTACTCGAGGAAAAGTTCTGTAAGTCGTTTCAGACCAGGCTTCATTCCCCTGAAGCCAGAGAGGTTATATATGACACTAGTGTCAATCACATATGGATGAAACATCTAAAAATAAAAAAGCATATTTAAACTAAAAAAAATTCACTACATTGAAAAGGTAAGATGAATAAAGTTTTGGTGATCATCAACCATTATGTGTCAGTTAATAATGGCAATTGTACTTGATAAATCTGTCATAACCCTTGGGTGTTAACTTGTGATAAACAGTTTATCAATTTGTTTGTTTGTTTTTGTTTTACGACATCACTAGAGCACATTGATTTATTAATCATCGACTATTGGATGTCAAACATTTGGTTATTTTGATACGTAGTCAAGTCTGAACCAGCCTCCAGTGGGTTTTGAACCAATGTGATCAGCTTGATAGTCTGACGTTCTACCGCTCGACCATGGAGACTCACAAACATTTCACAAATTGCAAGAAACTATGACTATTTCATGCCTGTATTTGCTTTAAATATATGAATTACAGATGACCAATAAAATACCTGTAAAGCCATTAAGGTATCAACAGATAGTTTAACAACTTACCTGTAACGCCCTCAAGTCAGAGCAGAGAGACTGACCACACCAGATGGCGTCAGATGGCAGCAATCTCTGAAGATCACGTTGAACATCTTCTAACCTCACTGTGACCGGATCCAGAATCGCCTTGGTGATTCCACTGTACCTGAAATACACAGTAATACATTCAGTATAAACGTAGTCATGAGAAAATGTCTTGAGAGAGCAAAATAAAACATGTCAAGAGACATAACTCCAAATACCCCTAACAATCTCAGTGTATAAATTTCATCAGATGGTATCAGTATAGAACTGTACGGATTACCAATGGTCACTCAACAGAAATGAAATATAATGACAAATCTCATAACAGTCACTACAGTTGATCTGTAGTTCATAAGAAGTCACTCTTGCTTAATAATAGTGAAACAGAGAAACTATAGTCGAACCTTACAGCTTGTGGGCTTTTATAGCAATCAAGATGGCAGAAATGTTTTACCTTTGAAGAACCATAGTCACAGGCCATCTGACTTGATGCAAAACCAGACCAGACATGCAAAACAGACGTACGAAACCTAAACTATACTTGATGTTCTCAGTGAATATAGTTAGGAGATTCTCTTGTTGTAAGGCTTCACAAAGCTCTCGAGCCTTCTTAATGAATATACCTTCACGAAGTTTGTTATGTTGCCGCACCACTTCACAAAGCACTCTTAAAGGCATAGTCCAATGTAATTTAAGGGGCTTTGTGCTCTAAATATTGTTTATGAATGAAACTTACATGCATTTGTGATACTAGATCTGGCTTTTATATTATGCAAGATGTTTTAACTGAATCATGGTATAGGAAATTCCATGCAGAGTCGATCAAATTTTGTTCCCATTTAAAAATTTGAATTAATCAAATTTCAAGAAATGTTTTGCAGCTACAAAAGAATTCACTTTTCAAAAGAATGGCTAATGGGGGGAATACCCGTCAGGTGACTTGAGATATATATGTCACATCTCATTAAGCGGAAAAAACTAGATTTTTTAAATTTATTTATCCGTGAGCATAATTCATTATTATTTTTAAAATATTGATAATAAGTGAGATGTGGTGGTTATGTAAGTAGATGAATGAAGTATTTCTGTGGACAAATCAAATGTTTATATTTAAAATTAATCCTTTGTTTGGAAATTAATTAGGTCAAGGGTCCGTGGGAGTATGAGTTTAAGTCTGCGACAAATTCGTACGAACAAACACAAATGAAAAGATAAGCACGTGCAAACCATGCTAATCGATATTCATGCAAGATAATCTCAAACGTGATGGTTTTATAAATTTTGATAACAGGACATGGCTGTTGGTTTGCGAGATGCTGATTCTGCGTCGCGTGATGAAGTCAGACGGTTCCATTGTCAACATGGGACAGTCAGTCGGCTGTCGGAACGTTATCAGCAAACGCAAACACGATAATGCCAGATATTTAGACAAAATATGAGTTACAAACGAGATAAATATATGAAAATAGCTCCTCTAAAAAAATTTTTATAGTTTTTTTTGTTTAAAGCTCTCAATCTACAACAAATAGCAGCAGCAGCTTGACATATATGGGATCTCAGCAAAAAGAAATAAATTATTATTTTAGTTTGTCATTATTTTGTTTAACGACACCACACCAGTAGCTCACATTAATTAAGTAAACGGCTATGAACGACGTCACTGTAATTATGACGTAATCATGACGTTACCATTGTAAAGAAAGAATTATTTAAATACACCATTAGAGCACATTGATTTATTAATTATGATCTACTTGGTGTTTAGTAATTTCAACACGTGTGAGCGGGTTTTTAACCACTGTCTACAGCTTAACAACCAGTGCTCTACCACGAGGTTCGCAAAGGAAGACAAATGCCAACAACAGCTCATCGACTAGTTTGACATGTGTGGGGAAAATCCAAGTAGTAGTTTAGACGTTATTAAAGTCTGAACTTTAAAAGTGTTTCATTTTTTCAATAATGTTCAAACTATGCTGGACTTCTCTTAAAACAGTACTGTAAACGGTGAAACCAATCGTGGATTTTCAAATATGAGATACTCTAAAAATGGCCACTTTCTGAATATAACCTATGCAATGTATATTTATGAACCCCAAAAGATAATTAAACTTTGTTTTAATCATTCTAGGTTACACTATATAATGTAAAATATATCCACTATATTATGCGATATCTTTAAACATTCAGGTTGCCCACTGCCAACCAATTTTACGGAATTGTCCCTTAATGCCAAGTGTTAATATTAGTAACGTTTACCTTAGTGGGCTATGCGTGGATGTAACTGGTTTAACGCTGAATAACAATGGCAGTCTGATATTGCTGATAGTTTGGACATGACAAGAATGCTGTTTGGCTGCTGGGGTGAGATTGGCGAGCATGCCGCAATAACATGGTTTGTATGCTTTCAGTAAAATATAAACTGAAGTTCGCGTGTTCAGATACAATATGACGTTCTGGAATGTGTTCAGACATCACATAAATATGCATGTATTCCTAAAGGATACTGACCCACCACCCTTACCAGTACCATAACTTCTACACGTGTAAACCTTCTATAAAACTTTGATAATGAGGACGATAGTAATGGGTATGATGATGACGATGATGTTAAAAGATGACGACGTCGACGATTATGATGACGACAATGATGATGTAGAGGATGGTGATCATGATGATTATGATGACGACAATGATGGTGACGATCGTGATAATGATGTTGAGGATGATGAACATGTTTATTATTACTACTAGTACGACGAAGACGGCGATGACGCTGATGGTGATGCTAAAGATGATGATGATATTTTCAGTTAATGTAGTAATGATCATTTGTGGGATGCAAACCAGATATTTGGGTTCCTTACAAGGGACATGAGTTAGTGGGTCGAATGACACTGGAAACCCGTTAGTGCGTATCTCTATCTCAAACTGTCACTGTTTTTTTAAAAAAATGAACATTTCATAACATGATTTAATAATTATGGTCATCAGCCTGTACGAGACAATTAAGAGAATCATCGTACATTTCACGCATTTCTTCCAAACAGACTACACATAAATCTGCGGTATTCCTAAAGAATATTGACCCACCGCCCTCACCAGCACCATAACCACTACACATGTAAAATTTCTATAAAACTTTGACAATGATGATGGTAATATTGGATATTAATTTCAAGTTTACACCCATCCTGACCTTAATATTAATTCTAATAAGCTATCTCACCTGTATAAAATAAGCACAAATTCTCGAATCAGACATTTTATTTCCTTCTGTGATTACTAAATAGCGTGGTGCGCGATTGATTGACTTGCTGCTATAACAACCGATATTAAACTGTGTATAACTCGACACCTGTAAATAGGACGTGTATTGATTAGCTATAACGGCGGTTACACCTGAGTAAATTGCATCCAGTGCGTGTATAATCTGATAAGGTTTTTTTTTTTTTTCCTGCCTCACGTATCGACGTGTTTCCACACCGCACCGGCTGCTATAGCTGATGGCGACCATCATGAGGCTTCCGTCAGATGGGAGTCAACCAGAGGCGGATACAAAACATGCATTGCCTGGGGTGGAAGATGTGCCCGTCAGTGGCATGGGAAAATTAGCAGACATCTGGAGGATGTCATATCTGAGAATGTACCCCAGAGGGATTTTACTCAATATGTTATTAAATACTAAATCCTTCTGGCAGTGGAACATACCTTAAGAGGTCGAGCGTCCATCTCATGTAGAGTGGAAAATCGGATTAATCTCATTTGTCAGACCCATTTGGGGTCTTTTTCGTTCGAGCTAATAGTTTACAATTTGTTAACCAAATGCCGTAACAAGATTAATCTTTTGTGTACGAAAGCGTATATAAAAGGTCCCTTGTCGCTAATCACAAAGAGAAGGGTTTTTTGTTACGGTAACGGATTTCCTCTAAAACCATGGATCGCAAATACCGTCAGTTAAACGCCTAACAGCCGCTGAATAAAAATGTGTCTATAGTCTGTTTGCGCTACTTGGAACATGGTTTTTGACGAATAAAAAACAAAATATATAATTTACCTCATTAATGTTGATATTTTTCGAAATAAAAAAAATGTCCTATTTTTTTTTCTAGCTTTGTTTGTCCATTTTTTCTATTATGTTTAAACGACAGTCAAGAGTACTTTTTTTTACATTTCGAGCCAGCGTTACTTAGACCGCCATGTTTTATTTGCTGCAGAATTTATATAAAAATAAGGTTGTTAGGTAATTATTTGTATAATGTATTTTTAAGGTACGCGATTATTAATTTATAAATTTATTTATCATAAATTAATATCAATGCCATATTTGCAAAAAAAAAATTTATTAAAGCAAAAAACGATAAAAGAGATATGAATATTACCGGAAATGACTGAATGTAAAAACGGACAGTTACCCTTCGTTGTAACGCTGTCGTCTGCCAAGTGTTATTAACGATGTGCAATTTTTCCGATTTTAATACTAGTATACGAGGTAATGAGGAATATTTTAAATTATTATTTAACAAAATAATGAAAACAAATTGGAACATAGTCCTTTTTCACCTAGGTTCACGCAAACTAAAGTAATCGACAAAAATCCATGTTCTAAGTAGCATAAACAAACTATAGATTTGGTTACTCAAATAATCCTTTATTTACAATGTGACGTCTTCTTTACGTCATAATTATAGTGACGTCTTATACAAACAATTCTTTCTCTTTGAATATTCTGGGGAAGTGATATATTTGGAAACAACTGTCAGCAGAGGGTCGTATTCAATATTACATACGCTATTACAGGGCTCAATATGTCACCGTTGTGAATCCTTCTGGGAATAGATTCTACAGGGATTTATGCAATGATTTTTAAATCCTTCACAACGTTTTTTCCTTGGAATGAAAAGATTACTGAATTTAATAAACGTTACCTGTTCTGGCAAAAGTTGGAAGATAGGAGAAATAAAGATTTATATACTTTACGAAAGCCAGTCTTACCAGCTTTTCAAAACTTTAGACGTTTGAAAATATTTCTTTAATATTTTGACGAAGGGTTTCTTCTCTAGATTGTGTGTCGTAATTATCTTTTAGCAATGGTAATGAAGTGAAATAGTAGTTCATTATTTAATCATAAAAATGAATTCTTCTTGTTTTATGTTTTATTTGTATTTTCTTTTCTTATAACTTTCATTTTCTTCGACTTTGCATTCCATTTCCATCGTCTGCGTTGCAATTCTTTCCTTAATGATCTGGAATATAAAATAAATAAAGTTAATAAAGAAATATAAATATATTTACATCTGTTAACATCACAGCACTATAAATAGATTTAAATAACCCAGTAACGTCTCCATAAATAACATATTGAGCTGATATGACTTCTTTTCAATTGAAAGTACAGTTATGGTTGCGTTATCGGACTCTCCGCTGTGTTCAAACATGCTTTGCGGATTATCAGTATGTGTAGCCACATTAGTGTGGTAACAACTGGTTTCACTCTCCTATTAACACTAACCTGTTCTGGACAGATAGCATAAGAAGCTGAGTCCTGTACCCAGGACAGCGTACTTGATTCTTTATTATGTGTAAGCATGAACATAGGTACATCCTGATTATAGACAGTGTAGATCTAAGGCGCGAACCCCTTCCTTTGCCTACCACTCCCGTTAATATTGGATCTTAATTAACTTTCGAATCCTACATTCCCTATACTAATAACTATAACACCACCCTCTATCACTGGATTCGCCATTTCAGCATTAAATGTTCAGTTAGAATCGTGTTCTACCTTGTGATGTTTAGAAAAAATTTAAATAACCTTTTGTATGTTTAAAATTAAAATCAGCTCTTGAATGGCTTACGAAAAAAATAAGCAATTTGCTCGCTATTCACTTCACATGTTTACATAATTGCTATGGAAATCGCATGTTTAGGATGAAAATGTTTAAACTAATTATGTCACTGTTGCAAGTTTAAAATAGATGCTTTCTTAATCGATAGCATTCAGTTTAGAATATATAATAAAAAATACAGATTTTGTTTTCTTAAAGGTATATATACTACATTAAAACATATAGACACGACAAATTTAATTACCAACTTAAAATTGTATGAGACTCGGTTATAAATCAAGAGAAGCGAAGAGAAAATAAAAGTAGCATTTGTTAATTACTACTACAATTCTACTTCACACATGGTATGTCCCAATCAAGTAACCGGTCCACTGATCATGACACACACACACACACACACAATTGTTTTTTTTGTGGGTTTTTTTTATATATATAAATAAATAAAATTGGATGGATGGATGGATGGTTTACACACAAAAACACGGGCGCGCACACACAAACATTATTTTTTTTAATCTGTGTTCGAACCTGAATATAAATAATGTATCAAATTAAATACAATCTAATAAATAAATATAGATTAAAAATAAATAATAAACCATCATACTTTTTAAATCTTCGAATAAAAGCCAGTTTGTTTCAAAAAACAGTAATAATTAAATATTTGTAAAATTTGAGTTATTCCATCACACCGTCTTTACCAAAGACAATATGACAGCATTGTGTGCTTTGCTCACTGATTGAAACATAGAGGAAAACGAAAAAAAGACACTAAACACTTCTAGCTATTGTTAATCCCCCAAGTTGGGTCAACAGGTTGACTATTTTGTTTTACTTAGTTCATATGTGAAGTGAATTGTTAAAAACTCAGTTTATTCCGGTGAGCTGAAACTATCAAATGGCTTCTTTATGCTGCAAGCAATTGACTTTCTGGTCAAAGGAGGAATTTATCAATTTCTTGTATGGTTTTGAACCTTCTAACCCTTATCCAAAGACCCTTGAAATTAACGCGAGAACAGCTGCACGCCACACTACAATACAATAATCTCTATAAGAATTAAGGAATGTCTCTTATTTCTTTTAGATTCATCGGGGTGTGGACAAGAAAAACATCAGCAAACTGTGTGAATCGGCGGAGCCGTTCACACAAAAGTGTGCGGATGTTTTTGGGTTCATACCCCGATGAATTTAAAAGCAATAAGAAATATTCCTTATAATTAAATTTGGGACATACATTTTTAGTAATTTCACAAACAAATTCATATTTTATTTTCATTTATTTTGGGAAAGTACTGCAAAAATAACACTCAAGAATACTAAAGAACAAATATTTTTTAATGACTTCATGATTTTAAATGGCGTCATAGTTCTTCCTAGGTTAACTTTTTAAACCTGGATGTTGACATCTGCGACGTGCTTGGCTCGAGTTTGCATTCCAACTTATTTCAGGGGCGTTGGAGCCGGGGAGGCTGGGGGAGCTGCAGCCCCCC
>JAULBS010121797.1:0-29100 GCA_032355785.1 Symmetromphalus regularis | reverse complement strand
TATGTAAGATCTTCCAAATAAAACAAGAACCAGCTCCATAGGTGCTATACTTTCAAAGATACAGACATTTGAATTTGAGTGGGTGTGCTAATTGGCCAAAAGTTCATTAGCATGTATCTCATTAATTAAGAGGCTGTGAGCAGAAATATTTGGGTTCTGGGTTCATAGGTCCCAATCATTTCCCAAAATTTTACAAAAATCTGAGAGATGAAGGCAGATTTCGAGTTGATTTGATATGTCATCAGCTTGAGAGCAAGATTTTTTACCACTGGATCACAGAGACTCTAACAAAAGCTATACATTTTAAACAAAAAAAATTATACTAAAATAAAATCCATACATTGATATACATAAAAACATAAAATTGTACAATTTTATATACCATAAATCATGAAATTAATGTTACAAGAAATGAATGCAAAAAGTAATGACTATAACTATAAGACACTTTTTAATTTTTTTAATTACAGATTTGAAGCAAGATGTAATAAAAAAAAATATCTTGCTGAAAATTAGACTTTTTCCAGCATTTTTGACTAGCTTATAGCCAACATTAAAACATTAAATATCTCTTTGAGGATATAGTATACTGTTCAAAATAAGGAGAGAATATTAAAAATGTAACACAAGATAACAAAAACTGTGTAATTATAGTAATAACAATAAATGGAAATGCAAAATCAATGATGTAACAACACAACATTACCATGGAATGTTTGTCAAGATATAGAGCTAAGGCCAAACCAGACCCTGAAAGGCAGTTAGGGCATTCATAAAGCACAGCAGTTCTCTAAACATGCATGGAGCATTTGTGGCATATTCTATATCAACATCCAGCAATAATTTGGGTGTATTCTCTATTCCTAAAGTGCGATGCCTTAATCTACATAATGTCTTGAAAGTTGTTGACGTTGTCTGATGATTTCCCACATTTGTTCAATAGTAGGAAGGAATACACACACAGTGCTGGATAGTGGACACTTTATTTTGAGATTTGTTTCATGTTTCATTTCATACTTATTCATATTTAACTCAAATATCCCCTACTTATTTTGAACAGTGTATTTGACAAAATATATAAATTTCAAACACAGAGGTTTGCCTAAACCATACTGGTTTTAGACATGCAATATGCATTAACATGAAATATGAATTTACAGTTTTACAGTTACTGTAATAAAATCACACACAGTAGTGACAACTGTGCATTAAAATATAAGCATAAATAAACATTAAAAATAAACCTTGGATGACTGACAATTAAATAAAATCTATGCATTAATTAGGTAGTTAAAATTTATATATAAGCAATAGCTGGTAGCTGAGCAAAATGAAAGGGGAGTAAAAATAGAAGTAAATTATTATAATTATATCTATAGGATATTAAACGAGATGCCATTTATTATCAAATCATTTCACAAGGGACATCAATTTGATAATAAATGGCAACGAGTTTGATATTATATTTATTAACCCAGACATATTTAATCATTCTATTCTTTAAACTTCCTAATGGGATGAATTAGTCATTTTTATTGTGAATTATCTCCCCCTTCCATAAGGACACTCAATGAAATTGTTAATCACATCCTGCATAAAATAGTTATTTGAACATGTTACAGATTGATCGGCTTTGTGTGCTTTAAACTGAAAATTATTGGGTCATGTTGGATAGGATTTTGGTCATTAAATGTTAAAAATTATTTATAGTTCTTGTTATAAATGAGTATTTTTTACAGTATATCTTTTCTATAGTAATATTTGATTTTTTTAGAAATAAGAATGTAATAGACCCCTTTTTGTTAATCAATTAGGTGGCAATGGAAATCATACTAAAATCAAACAAAAGCTGTGACCGTACTCAATGACACATGTAGGCCTACGACAAATTGAATTTCAGAAGGATTTACAAAATAATGGGACATGTCATCAATAGGTTTGAACACATACACTTAGCTAATGATTTACTGTCTTTGATGCACTAATTTATTTGTTTGGAACAAGTGAATATCCACAAAATAGTTTCCTCGAGGTGATAAACATTTAGAGAATGATGTCATCTGATGACGTAATTTGATGGGAGGAATGAAGTTATCAAGGTTCCGTCAGTGAAAATTCTATCTCCAAAAGTATAACATAATTTTTAATGGTGGTTTATTTTTTGGGTGAGCAGCAGAGAGTTGGTTACATATAGTATTTTTTAAAAGCTAAATGGCCAACTGTGGACACAAAGCCAGTCCAAAATAGCAGTGTTTGTTCTAAGCTTTACAAAGTGCTATCCAGTGCTGTGTATTTCGTTACAATCGTTTAGCATTATCGAGTCCAGAACTGTCCTTGTCACCTCCTATGGGAAGACAACTTTACTAACTCACCCCATTGCACAACTGTTTAGAGAAATGCTATCCTATAACATCATGGATGACATTACGTTGTACTTTTTCAAGTTTTAGTGACATCATTTGAACGTTTACAAGATTTCATTGACGTCATATTTAGGCCAGAGCAACCCAATGAAATGCCTTGTTAAACCAATGTATAATATTTCTCACAGAGAAAATAAGAAAAATATTTCCAAGTTATGAGTGCTCATTGGGGTTGTAAATTAACATTCCTTCAGAAATAATGTAAAAACATAATTATATTAAGATTTAGTATTTTATTTCTTTATATTTTGTTTGTCTATTTTGTATATGTGTTAACAATTTTTTTTTAATAATAATGAAAAACTAAATTAACTGGTGTACCAGCGTATTTGATCCAAGAATGTGATATAATGAAGATATTTTCTAAGGATATCTAGATTATATGACACGACAAATTAAAAATTGTTGTAAAAAGAAAAGATTTTATTTTTAAGCTGGGTGTTAAGGTTAGATTAATGACAGTCACTAGGCCAAGGGCCTCAGACCACAATGTTTATTGTAATTGTTTTTAAAGTTATTATTATTATTTTTATTAACAATGTGTTTATCCAAAATCAGTGAAGTTATCAAGAAAAACGTCTCTAACAAAATGTTATTATTAGTAGTAGTGTACATCATCATCATCATTATCATCATCTCAGCCATCACAAATAGCATCTGCTTTCTGAAAAAAGGACTCCAAGTTAACATACAAAAAGAAGAAAAACCTATGCAGGAAAAGTTCAGTTTTGATGGCATGACAAAAATGCTCCACCTTATCTGGTTAATGTGACACCCTTTAGGCTCAGAGATGTGAAACAGCATTTTATTTGTGTACATGTAAATTATAGGCCTAACTTCAGGAAGCAACGCAAAGACATGACTAAAGTTAGACAAGAATGTATTATTTACGTTTCTAAAAATCACAAAATCCTTTAGTAACAACCACAGCTTGTGTAGCACAGTGCCCGTTAGAAATGCAGACAGCAGTGTAAATACTGAGAAACAAAACGATAAATGAACCACACCTTTGATGACAAAGAACTACTGCATGAACAGAAAACATTCGAAAAAAGACACACATTCATGTAGAATCAATTCAGAAATTATAAATATTTATATATAGGTTCTCCAGTAAGAGCAGAAGTTCTTCCCACTAAGAGAAAATCCAAGCCATCCATGCGAATCTCTCAGCAAGATATGCCATGACCAAAAAAAAACTACACCCTCAAAAGCTAGAATTTCACTCACAGTGCAAAATATTGAATAATTTTGTAATGAATGTTTAACAGTTTGCAGTGATAACACAAAAATATTGGGCGAGATGGATTCATTAAGAATGTTTGTGCAGGAATCAAACCGACAAACTTTTGGAATCCATGAATGAACTGAAGGCTGACGTTAAGTTTTGTGGCTGTGTTACAACAGCTGAGGAGTAGATTTTGAATAACACTAAGGAAACTGTTTTAATGCAACGGAAGCTTGACCGTTTGAAGAAACAGTTTTTGGTGGATGAAGGGCATTCTCGTAAAGAAAATCTTTTACTCTATGGCATTGTTGGTAATGGTGAAGAACTTGAACGGGTAATCAGGTTGATGTTTAAAAATGTGTTAAACATTACCAGTGCAAATGAAAATCTATGCGCTAACATCCATCGGATTCCAAGAAAAAACAACACAGGCGTTTCTGGATCCCAACAAGGGCCAGACCCAGTCATTAGAGAGGTTCAGCGAGGTGCACTGTATACATGTCAGTGTTCTTTTCAGCTAATTTTATGTACGTCATCAGTTTGTGTGACGTGGGTTCCCTTGCCATATGTACAACACATCATTATGTGTCAAATGCTATTTCTATCAAAAAGTAAAAATATATAAACAAATGTATGTTTCTCACCCTAAAGGCAAAGCTATTTGTTTATAGAATTTATGTTTATTCATGTTAACTGATAATTAGTTAAATATTTTGCACATCCATACATTGTGGTTTGGTTAGTGTAGAATTCAATTTGTGGGTTTTATGGTACTTAGAAGTTGCATTGTCAAAAAAAAAACAACATTTTTGTCCCTTGTAGTTTTAATTGTGTATCTGAGCTTTGTCTTACCAAGATGGAAAACATGTTGGTGTCTTTTCTTTTCTTTTTCTGCTGTCTAATATTAATAATAATAAGTATTGTCTACAACTTGGATTTAATTATAATTTGCATTTTTCATGTCATTGATCTTATGTTTCTGAGAGAAGTGAATGTACACGATCCATTCTCTGACACCAAAAAGTGGAATGTTGTTTCTTCAATGTTGAATGATGCATTAGAACCAAAAATACCAATTATCCTCAGTACAGTGTGGGAAAGAACACACAGACTAATGGACAAGCACAGAGCAGACAAAGTGGATTCTCTTAGAAAGTGAATACAATAGGAAGCCTGGAAATAATTATTTTAGTTCAGCTAGTCAAAATGTCCAGCATCATTCAGTTTGTGCTGGACATTAAAGAAATTAATGTTCCAGACATACAATTTAAACAAAATTCACAATTTAGTTTTTACGGTGTATGCATTTTATTATTTAATTCTTGAGAATTTATTCAACACACACAAGCTGCATCAAGCTGATTTTATAAAGAAATTTTATTTTTACTAAAAGTTAAAACATGAGTTTTGGACAAAATGACCGACACAATTAACTTTGTGACATTCAAATCTTCCAAAATGACAAATTTGTACTGGTCAATGTCCATGACCAGCCAGTTATTTCCATGCTTGCAACAGCAATTTGTAAATATATTACTTTAATTTATTCTGGTATTTCTAAAAGGACAGATCGACCACACTTCGCTGGCACATGCACATAATCCACGATTTTGATGGACTAATAGCTAATGGGGGAATGCCCATCACGTGACTCGAAATATATACGTCACACCTTCAATGAAAAAAAAAAACTTTAATTTTTTCCCGATTTTTTTGTCCATGGGCATAATTCATTATTATTTTTAAAATATTGATAATAAGCAAGATGTGGTGGTTATGTAAGAAGTTGAATGAAGTATTTCTAAATATTTTAAAATTAATTCTTTGTTTGGAAATTAATTAGGTCAAGGGTCCATGGGAGTATGTGTTTAAGTCTTAAAACTTTATGAGTAAGCTGATTTCTGTATATTTTACAGATATTTTTGTTTTGTTTTGTTAGAAATAAATATGGATTTGAAATTACAAGGAGTGCAATTATTGGGTTCTGGAGGTTTCATTCCAAAAAACATCCACTATTAACCCCAAGGCCTTGATTTAGGAGAGTAGTTCGAATCAATCTCCTACATTTAGGAGACTTGTTTGAATTAGTCTCTGACTTTTAGGACAGCAGCTTAAATGAGTGTTCAACATTTAGGAGAGTAGAAATGCTGTATTTTTGTTCTATGCTATGTCTGTTTCAGCGATAATTGATACGGATTCAGAATTTCAATTAGAAATCAGTTTTTAGCATCACAGTTATCATGAGATAATTGAAAATATTTTCATAATGAATCTGGTAAATAAATAAATAAGGTACTGGTTATTATAATGAGCCATGATAAACAAAATGTAATGACACTCAAACAATTACAAATATACATGTATTTAACAAAAATACAACAAAGATAAATTAATGATATTGCGGGGAGGGGTGGGGGGGCCCTATTTAATGATTTTTCGAAATAAAACGAAACATGCCATGGAAATAATTCCTAGCAACACAATGGGAGTAAGGGGTGGATATTCCACCTATAGGGTTTTGAAAACGAATACAATGTTTGAGACAACAACATTGTAATATCCCCACCCCTAATATTGACGATATATGTATCTCTATTCAAATCCACCGATTGCATATATAACTGTCAATGTTAGACCCATCCATACCCCACCTCTTCATTTTAAAACTGCGTCCATATGTTTGGGAACATTGCGCGATGCTGGGTAACGTGACGTCATTGCTCTATTGTTCAACTCTTGTTAAGTTGATATTTTTGGAGTGTGCCCTATTGGTATATTTCACAGATATTTTTGTTGGACTTCGCCATGAATTTGGATGTTTTTGAATATATAAACTTTTTTATTTATTTGTGAGCACAATTCATTATTATTTTTAAAATATTGATAATAAGTGAGATATTGTGGTTATGTAAGAAGTTGAATGAAGTATTTCTATGGACAAATCAAATGCTGATATTTAAAATTAATTCTTTGTTTGAAAATTAATTTGGACAGGAGTCCCATGACAGCATGACTTTAACTTAAATACAAACATATGACAAAAATACACTGATACTGATTAGAGATGAATTTGGGAACGTAGCGCGATGCTGGGTAACGTGACGTCATTGCTCTATTATTCGACTCTTGTTAAGTTGATATTTTTGGAGTGCACTCTATTGGTATATTTCACGGATATTTTTTTTGAATTTTGCCATGAATTTGGATTTTTTTTGAATATATAAACTGTTTGCGGACCAAGAGGAATCGGAAGAAGTGGGGACATCCCACCTATTTTGTTTTGAAAACAGAATATAGTGTTTGAAGCAAAGACAGTGTAATATCTCCACACCTAATATTGACAATATATGTATCTCTATTCGAATCCCCTGATTGGAGATATAACTCTCAATGTTAGAACCATACACACCCCACTCCTTCATTTTAAAACTGTGGCCATGCGTTTGGGAATGTTGCGCGATGCTGGATAATGTGACGTCATTGCTCTATTGTTCGACTCTCATTAATTTGATATTTTTGGAAGTATCTCGTCATATCATGTATTTGGATTTATTTGAACATATAGAGTGCGGTTGTCATTTGTCGCCACCTAAGACGTTAGGGTCTGGTGCTAAGGATCTGGAAAGAGTTTGTTCAAAGGACATGTTTATCAGACTTGTTCACTATATAATCCATCATGTATTAATTTATACCACTGTTGTGGGTGTCCGCGCCCTTGCCTCTTTACAGGTTTTAATACTAATATATATATATACATCATATTTATTTTAAAAAAAGAAAAAAATGGTGAACATAAAATGGAATTTGAAACCGAATTATTTGTTTTATATGTTGATATTAATCAGGTATGTAAAAAGTTCCTGTAATTACGGATAAAAAGTTCTCGTCTTGAAAGTGGCTTATATACAGTAAATTCTGGTATTATTACTATAACTATTAATTATTATTACTGTTTGATTATTATTACCACTATTTGATTATTATTATTATTATCATAGGCCTACACAAACTGTAGTTGCTACATGGAACAACAAACTGTCAACAAGTATATTACTATTAAAATTTATTATTATTATTGCTATTTTATTATTATTATTATTATGCCTACAAAAATTACAGTTGCTGCATGGAACAACAAGATGTCAACAAGCATTCAACTTTTAGTCTGCAAAATACTGTCTCTTGTTGTCATTGATTGTATGCACTCAGAGGGACACGAAATGAGAGTTAATGACAGACTTGGACGGAAGTTACGACACATTGGATACACCTGGCTCATAATGCACAAACTATTAAATCCAAGAGTAATTTGAATAGGAACTAATGTACCAGACATATTAGGCTGACTTAGGAGGTGAACGTGAGTTTGGGAGATGAATTTATAATTAATAAATTCTGGTATTATTACTATTATTACTATAACTATTATTATTACTATTTAAGATATAGCAATTTAAGTATAAAAATAAATACATCATTGCAGTTACAATTACTACATTGTTTCATTTTTAACAAAATGATTTTAACATAAAATTTGTTGATTTGGGGACTTCACAACATCTTGTCCTAAAATGCAATAAAAATAATAAGTTCAAAATGAACAAGACTTTAGTTATCCATATTCTATTATAATTTTTGGATTATTAATTTTTTTTGGTGGAAGAACTGTGTGATTAAGAGTATAATTTGAATTATTTTAATTTTTAGTGATTTAAAAAAAATTTTATTTGCTAGAGGCCTGTTTTAAAGATATATTCCCACTTAAAAAGGTTTAATATTATGGGAAAAGCAAACAAATATGACATACTTGATTTAGAGAATTGGTGATTTTGCCGTTTGGAGAAAAACATTACAAGACATAACTGACAAAATACAAATTCTCTAGATATAGTATTCCAGTGAAACAAAATAAAAAATGTTTCAATACCCAAATTTACAGTAACTTAATGTAACCAAACATCTAAAAAATTCAGACCTTCTGCTTACGGTACACAAAAGAAAAAAAGGTAATAGTCAAGTGAATGGGGTGAGTTAGTGATTTTGGCATGAATTATCTCCCCACGCCAAAAGGACACTCAATTAAATTTTTAATCACTTCCTATTTAAAATAGTTATTTGAACGCATTACAGACTGATCGGATTTGTATATTTTAAACTGAAAATTATTGAATGTTGCTGTGCTACTATGTAAGCATAAATACCATAATCATGCGCATGTATGTATATTTACGTGATAAATATAATTAATAACTTAAACATTTATTCTGGAAACAGGCCGACCAAAGGTCACGATGGACAGGATTTTAGTCATTAAATGTTAAAAATTATTCATAGTTCTTGTCACAAACGAGACTATTTTTTTTACAGCATATCTTGAATCTGTAGAGATATTTGATTTGTTAATTAATTGAGCAACAAAGAAAACCCTACTAAAAACGGAACCCAATTTCGTTATCGAGAGTGGAAACGTTATCCATAAGTTTATAACAACAATAACAAAATATATAAAAATATCAAATGGAAATCTGTCTAATTTGAAAACAAAATCGTTTATATCTAGTCTTTCATGCACTAATTAATTTATTTGGAACAAAGACCAAACAAGTAAATATCCACAAAATACTTACCTGGTGATAGAAAACATTTGGAGAATGATGTCATCTGGTTGGTTCTCGACTGACTATTACATTACGGAAGCGTAGATGTTAGCGTAAAGTAAATACAAGCAGAGTACCAGTTTACTGATGAGATTGTTTGAAGGGAGGAAATTAACGTATCGAGATTTAATCAGTGAAAATTATATCTCCAAAAGTATAATGTAATTTTTAATGCTGTTTTTTTTTGATTGAGTAGCAGAGAATTGGTTACATATGGCAAAATATTATTTTAAGGCTAAATGGTGTACTCATAGCCAGTCCAAAGTAGGACTTTTGTTCTAAGCTCTACAAAGTGCTAATCAATTCTATGCATTTTCATCCAATCGTTTAGCGTTAATGGGTCCAGAATTGTCCTCTTCACTTATGCGACATCTATGGGAAGACAACTTTACTAACTCACCCCATTGCATTTGTAATAAATAACATTAATATTATGCTGTATCATGTTCCAAATTAAGAAGAGAAAAAAAATTCTCATTTAAACTTACTTAAACTCAATGTTGAATCACCTGATAGTCAACAAATATTGGTGAATCTGTCAGTTATTTTAGCTATGCAACAGAATTTGCTAAATTTTCTAAAATTATATATCTTTTTCACTTAATTGAAAAAAGCTAATTAACTAGTAGAGCTATCTATGCAATTTTAACAGGACACCAACTAACCTGACAAAATAAACTGACTTGGTAGGTGAACGTTGGTTTGGGAGATGAATTTATAATGTATAAATAATTCTCACTATAATATATTGTAGTTAACATACAATTATTCAGTTCGTGTTTCTATTTCTAAGTATAAAAATAAATGCATCATTGAATGGCTACTTAGTCTATATTGCAGTTAGGAGATAACAATTACTACATTATTTCATTATGAACAAAATGATTTTTTTAACATAAAATTTGTTGATTTTGAGACTTTACTTCATCTTGTCCTAAAATCACATAACAATTTTGCACATTTCACAAAGCTTTCATTTATTGTAAACTTGTAAAATCATACAACCAGGATGTAAGTCTTTCTTAGTTATTATTTTTTTATTTTTATGCTGTGTTTGTTATAGTTATCAAAATGGCCACCAAAAGTAGAAAAATCAACAAAAAAATCTGTAAAAAACAAGGTTTTACCTGATCCCAATATTTTTACTTTTTTCTCTCAATCATGATTTGGTGAAAAAACCTCCAGGGCGAATCCAGACCTGTCAACCTTGAACGCTGGCATAAAAGGAGACTGACCCCGAAAAACAGGAGATTTATATATCAAAATATATTATATATTAAAACAATTTTACACACAAATATTGCATATCTATTAGGGCCTACATATATATTAACTTTTGGGAATGAATGGTACATTTATGTTCATTCATAAATATGAAGAGTCTGTGGACACATGAGAGAAAATATGGAGTTGAAAACAAAATTAAGAGAGTCCATTGTGAATTATGAAGTCAACATTTGAAGTAGAAATTGTATACCCAATACAATGTTTTTTACAACTAATAATACAAAAATAATTGCAATTAAATATTGTTTTATTTCATAATCAAAGTTCATACTGATATATATAATCTGAAAAGATAATTTTAAGAGAAATTTATTAAATTATTATTGTACCATTATTGCTATAATTAGTGTAAAATTGGAACCATTGTGCATGTTATGATTTGTTTGTGTGCACAAAAAAAGACATCACACAGGGTATAGGTTTAAAGTTGCATAGCTAAAAATATTAATGGTCAACATATAAATATTTTGTAACTGAATGATTACCAACTAATTATACTTTTTAAAAATGCTGTTTCTATGCCTCTTCTGATATTGTGAGAAGTTGTACAACATATGTTATAATATAGAAATACCAATGAAAAGCATTAAAAAATTTTTATATGGTAGTGTGCAACCTTCTCACGATGTGACAATGCCGACACTTTTTTTTTTGATCGATATTGACACAATTAAAATGTTTGCATCACTGAATTAGTTAAATATCAAAAAAATATATATATATGTACTAGTGAGAACTTTGTGGATGCTACTGTTATTGGTTTGAAAATTATGCAGTGCATTATAATGATTATTATGCTCAATGGTGCTGTGTTTTCGTTAGTGACCAGTTACTATACATTTTGCTTTTGAAGTATTAACTTTATATAAGTCAAACGCATTCAGTATTTTAAGACCTAAAATGTCGGCTAATACACGCAATATATGTTGAGGTTTTTTTTGTTGTTTTTTTTTGTTGTTTTTTTAAATTGCAATCTTCCGGGAGAAAAGGAGGATTGACGAAATACCTGGAAACTCCTGCGGAATGTGGGAGAGTTGACAGGTCTGTTAAATAAAATGCTACATCAAATTAAAGATTATAATAGACTTGGTTTGATGTGAAATTATATTAAAAGTACAATGTATACTGTTTTGTTTCTATTTATAGCACCTGGGCGCAATGCATAACGCAAAAGGGGCACACTAATTAGAGTACTCAACAATGTTTTGTATTATTTGTTAATGCTATTTCTTGAGAAAATGAGGGACACTTATATTAGGGGGCGTGCTATAAATGGAAACAATAAGGTATGTGTATTTCATTATCAAACTAATGATAATGGTAAATAGTCACAATAATATGCATTAATATACAGGTACTTGTAAGTTTTTAATGACATACATTAGTGCTTAATTACAGCCGCATACAACTACTGATCAGAACTGTCTGTTAATAAAATGCTTTTATGTACATGCCAATTTTAGATGTTCCAATATGTCAGTAGCTGTTTTGCAGTATACCTAACTGTCCTTTTTTAATTGTTGTATACATGTGTATTTATTTGTTGTACTTGCTGACCACATTCATTTTACATTTGTTTCCTTTCTTTTAGCTTTTGTTACAACTACATGTACATGTAATTAATGAAGTAAATTAGTATTATTTTTTAGAATGCTAAAAGATTAGTTCGAACACTTCCCTATAATGATAAGAATGGCATATTGTAAACAATATAAAGCATCTTAATTTATATAAATGGGAGAACAATTTTAATATAAGAAATCATTCAAAATTGTGACAGTCTTTTAGACACTTTATTTTGGATCTACATGTACATGTAGCTGGGTCTAAGAATCATCATTCTAAAAACCACTTATTAAAGTTTTGTGTTTCTAATGGTTCTGTATGAAAGCCAATAATATATACATTGCATTTCTGAAACTGTTTTTCCAGTAATAAATTTATGACTAACAAAATGCTACATGTACATCATATTACCAAAGTGAAAGAAAAAAAACAAGTAAAGGAAATTACCAATTAAGATTTATACTGTATAACTAAAAACATATAACTAACTTGAAGTATTTTAATTCTATAAGTATTTGCTTATATAAAATACTTAAGGCTGAAACTTATTTTAAAAAATTAATAATTAGAATTAACTTTTCTTTTTTATTGGAGAAAGAAGAAAAAAAGCCACCTACCTAGTTGAATCCTAAAATGAATCATACATGTATGCATGAAACAAAGACATGTTGTTTATCTAAACACATTCAGTGGAGATGAAACGAAATTCAAACAGAATGTTGAAGTCATCAAAATGTTCATCTAATTCTTGATTCTGCACAATTGATTTTTTGTCTATATTGCTTTTACTATGTCATCCCACCCTTAGTGACACTGAACAGTGTCAATATTCTTCTATATTGTCTAGTGAAACAAACAATGCTGTGTGGACTGCTTAATGAATGTTTACAGCAGCTGCAGTGACTGTTAATGTAACAATAACAGGATTCTGCCTCACGTCACAGTATTATCAGATCAACATTGTTAGCACCGTATTAGCAGCCAGCATTCTAATACAAATACCACTTGGGCCACACTCTTTAGTTTTTCAAATTATGTATATGCAGGCATGGATACAGGATTTCTAAAAGGAGGGGTCCAAATGTGATGGGTAATGCTTAATTTTCACGTCCTTTCAACCAGAAAACATTTTGGGTTTTTTAAACCCAGGAAATGGGGGGGTCCGGACCTTTGGACACCCCACTGGATCCACTACTGATAAACTATATAGGCATTTGGCTAAAATAAAATAACAATAAAATCTTTTTTTAAGTCTTTTTATTTAAAATTTTCCCAGAGAACACCTGTTACAAAGAATGATATTTACATGAATAAATATAAAACATTGATAAAAAAAACATTAACAGTTTTTGCTACCGCTATCATACCAAATATTTGTCATCCCCAGTGTGAAATTAAAGTTTCATCACTTGTACATGTGGTTAGCTTTCAACAACCCATATGTCTTGACACACCTTTCAAAATACTATTTAATATTCATGATGAACAAGATTTTTTATAAATTTAGTTTGGATAAATTAAATGAAAAAATATATATAAGACAAAAAAAAGTCTATATGTAGTTGTTTAGGTTTTTTAACATTTTAAGATAATTATTTTGAGAATTAAAAAAATATAAGGAAAGATGATTTTTCAAGAAATCTTACATTTTGGTAAGTTTTTCATGCCTGTTTTCAATACTATGGCAACCTAAACTTTAAAAAATGACTGAATTGCTGTTTTATCATTCTGTCACTACATTTTTAATATAAATGTGTTTTATTTATTGATTTCAAAATAGCCGTATAACATACATGTACACATAGGATTGTTTTGTTGTGATTTTGCAATAAATTATAATAATTCTTAGAAGATATTAGTACAATAATCTTTTATCCACAATTCAGTTTTATTCATTTGTTAGCCCACATTCAGATTCTTAAAGCAAGATTCCCAAGTTGCCAGAGGGAATGAAAATAAAAATTAAATTTGTTATGAGGTTTTCATTTTTAGGCATTAGTTGCATGTGATGTACTTGATTTGCACTTAAAATGAAGGTCTTTAGGTACATAGTATTTGACAATATATCATCGCTGTTCTTACAAAATGATATATGTGACAATAGCAAAATTGTTCAGAAGTAAAGCGATGTGAAACATACATTGACGTGGTTTTGAAATTTGGTGAATTTACTGAGTCTGATTGGCTGATACAAATAAACAGCTAGTCAAATGAATGCATGCTGCTCCAAGGCACCTGATGACCAAAAAAATGCTGTTTATAGAAATGGGTCACATACGTGGTTTTGCAAGAACCGCAACAGCATGTAAATTTCCAAGCCTAAGTAATTATTATTATTATTATTATAAAACTCTATGAATATCATTGGTTTTAATGTGGTTGGTGGGGAAATTTAAATCAAAATGGACTAAAAGGTTAATTTATTTTTATTGTATTTCTACTAAAATGTACACTGGCAGATTCTTTAATCTAAAAGTAAAAATAATAATGTTTATTTTAAATAAAGTATGGAAATATGCTTTCTTTCTTACTCAGCATCCAATACCAAATGTGGTCTTAGCATAAAACATTCTTTTTTTTTAATCTTTTACCAAAGTTAAAGTTCACTCTGCCAAGTGGCTCCTTTTATGTAGTTTAATATGAAAATAAAAAAAGAAGATATTATTAGTACAGGATGAGTCATTTGCACATAACTAAAACAGTTACAATCAATAATAAACATTTTTTCCCCTAAATTCTACAAAAACTGAAAAAACATTTGAATACCATGGAGATGGACACAAATTGTGATTGGAGAAGTATCTATCGAGAAGATGAAAACAGGAACTGCTCGATCTAATAATACAGCTCAGTAAAAGAACAAACACTTAATAAAAAGAAATAACCAGAGTAGAATTGATCAAAGAATATCTAGCAAATCAGGTAAATTCTCCACACCAACCTACATGTACATTATTATCGATTGCTGCCTAGGGACAGACATGCTAACAAGTTTCTGGTGGGATCACAGCCATCACTTTGGCTTACAATGTTAGCTGCATACGTGTGATAACCAATGGACCAACAAATACAACATATGTCTAGTTTGATTAACCAGTATGAGTGAGACGTCTTCTACAGCAATAGTCCTCAATCTCATGGGAGAGAAGAAAGTCACAAATAATAATCAAGACTTTGGTCGTATTATTAAAATGCCAAGTACTGGTCTAGATGGTGAATCAATATCAAAGGAAAATTAAGACCTTTTCCTATAATATAATTAGTTAAATGATTATTAGTTTGCAGTTATAATGAAGCTATCTCAGCTACATGACATATTTCCAATAATTTACTAATTTGGTTAAAGTATATACACAACAGCTTATGAACGTGGATAAAGAAATTTTACCTGTAAACTTGTATAGGTATATAATAATTAATTAATTTTGATTCATACAAAGAACCATATACATCATATACTATATACCATGCTGCCGAGTCATCTCTATTAAACAGCAACCTGCTCTATGGAGCCAACATTTTCTTTTCCTAAATAATTCCATGTACTTGTAGTAGCAAATTACGTTAAGCAACCACTTATTTTAAACAATCGACTTTTGTTGCTCACTTGGGTGGTTGCTTAATACAGGTTTGAGGACATCTAAATTTCTTTTAGAAAATGGTAGTAGTGTTGGTACTGGCAGATATGTAGATTAAGCACATCATGTCAAAGACAGTTTGAAATTACTGAAGTTAGTGCAAATATGAAGTATCTTTATTATGTATCAAGCAAATGATCATTGATTATTGGACATCAGACATATGGTCATTCTGACATATGTCTTTAGGGGAAACCCACTGCTGCCACATAGGCTACTCCTTCCAATAAGCAGCAAGGGATCTTTTATATGCACCGTCCCACAGACAGGACAGAACATACTACAGCCTTTGATTAATCAGTTGTGGATCACTGGTTGGAACAGAAAATAGCCCAAACTGCAAATGGGTCCACTAAGAAGGAATGATCCGACGACAGATTTGTTTGAGCTAGATCCCGCTCCCTTTTAAAATGAAACTTCTTACTTTTATTGGAACAATATGTTTACTGCAATAAATGTTATCAGGAGTTGTTAATATCTAAATGGTGACAACATATAAAAGTACATGTATTATTTGCTACTGGATTAATTATGGAATATTCAAAACTGTCAGCATTTATCTACATGTGTATGTATTTGTAAACAGTTTTCATTTTCAGGCCTCCACTCCCCATATCCGACCACTCCCACATCCAAATTAGTATGCTTAAAATGTTTGGGTTTTTAAAGGATTTTAATCAACATTTAAATTTGATTAATTTAAATTTGTATGTTGGCCGTAACACTCCATACTTCACACCTCTGAAAATATTCATAATTGTGAATGATCCATTAGTGCAATCTCTCTCTTTCTCTCACCGCCCCCCACCCCTCACCCCTCTCTCTCTCCCATTTGGTAAATATATATAAAATGTATATATGTCTACATGTTAAAAATAACAGTGCTACATGCTTAGTAGCAAATCTGACATCATCAGTAAATCTAGCAAGGCATAAAGTCCATCAAAGACCAGGAACCAAGACCAATTCAAAATATTTGCTTCAACACCCAGTGTACAATTAATCTGTCACTTCGTGATACTTTGGAAGATGACTCAGGAACATATATAGCCCTGATGTACAGTTTAATTTAATATCAGTAGCACTCTACAACCAATTTGTCACTGGAAGGATTGGTAGCGAATACATATATCTTAAAAATGAAAGGATTTCTTCCCATAAACTCAGCCAGACTAGATTTAAAAAAATAAATGTTAATGGAAAGTTGACATATTTCAACTCTATGTGTTTATATCGGAACTAGAGAAATGTTCCAATTAAGTTGCCTTCAGTGACATAACAAATCAACTGAACATTGAGTATTGAAACAAACCAACTTCTTGGTATTTTTTTTTCCTTAATCAACATAAAAAAAAGTTGACATTTACCAGAATAACATTATCAGAAACATGCTGGGTTTTTTGTGATTAAAATTTTCTGAAAGGTTTTTAATGGCTGTGTTTGTGAGACCATTTACATAATATTTCAGTTGCATCATCAAAGAAGTTTGACAGATGGTAATTGATATGTCAAAGGATTATAAAAAGTTAACATGACCAGTTCACTGTTAGGTTCTGTTCACCATAGATCACTATAATCATTATACACTGAATGTTTTTAAAGCAAAATGTTATGTCAGAAACAAACATTTAAGCTGAATGTCAAAGGGCTTGCCATCTGGTTAGTAGGAACAACATAATGAAGTGGATAGTTACTAGAATATACAGTGAGCTTTAGTGGTCCAGTGATAGAACATTAGACTCTCATGCTTATGACAGTGGTTGAAAACCCACTGGAAGCTGGCTCACACTTGACTATATGTCAAAATAAGCAAAAGTTTGACATCCAAAAACTGAAGATTAATAAATCAATGAGCTCTAGTGGTGTCATTAAATAAACAAAAAATAATAATAATAAAGTTACTAGAATATTTTCATAATCATAGAAAAGGAAATAGAATTGAGTAACTGAAATAAATTCCTTTTTAAAAATTAAAACTTTTATTGATTGAAAAAACATTATACACAGAAATTCATTATTCACTATAATATCACATAGAAGATGAACTCAATCGATTTGTTTTCAAAATGTTCATAACCATAACCAGACCATCTGACATACTTGAAACCTTTCACAGTCTTCATTAGTGCATACCTGTCACTTTCTGATTGCTACTACGTACTAGTAAAATTATTAATAGAGTGCATGCATGTAAGCAGACACCATATTGATTATGATATTAGTGACTATAAATCCAGCAAATTGGTTTATTTACAGATGAAGTAGCTTTTGGCTAAATAATATGATTATCTGGATTTTCTGGCAGTAAAGGAAGGGTTGGGTTTTGGTTTTAATTTAAAAAACTTATTTGTTATCGTATATTTAATAATAATGACTTGTTTTATTTTACATGTACATGTTGGTAATTTAAATAATTATACATTACCTACACGTATATTCATTGTACATACTTTATATTGATACATTATAATTTAAGAATTAGAATACCAAATGAGACAGTGAACTGAAGTATACTCTCTGAAGTGTGTTTTAATGTTATCATAGTTTTCATACTACTCTGAAAAAGCAAGACTCCCAGTAACTGATATTTATTTTTGTATATCACAGCAAATTATTATTGATGATTGGTCCCATCAGACAAAAAAACAATCATGTTGTCTTTAAAAGTTTTATCTTATATTATCTTTATAATGTTTAAAAGATATTTTACTAGCTTTCATGACATATTTGATAACAAGAAAAGAAAAACAAGACAGAAATATTTAGGAAAAAGATAAAAGAACTCATCGAGATCAACTTGGCATTAGTCCATTTAAGCTTCAGCAGTTATAAGCACAAGAGCAAGAGATAAGTTGTAGCCATGCCGCACATTCCAGTTCCATCTAAGTGTAACTGATGCAGCTGAAGCAATTGTTTTGCAACACACCATTCACTTCTCACACCTGTGCTTGCTGTCAGTATTTAGAACAGGTGGGCATGGTGCCTGTGCTATGTGTTAAAGTAGTACAAATAGTACAACTGGTGAAGCATTTGTCATAACAGTGTCAGATGGTATGTGTTGTGCTGTCTAATTCTGACAGTACACATACTGTGTATATTGTAATCGTTCAATGAAGTATGATGGCAATGATGGTAAATAATACTGTAAAGAAACACTGCTGAAATATAAGGACTATGGGTGTTTAAATAATATCTCTGCACTCAAAAAACAATGCAAAATGTGATGATACTAGGTGTTCACAAAAAATAATTATATCCTGCCCCACTGGAGGCACCTGTCATTAATCACAGTCTTTAAGAAAATACTTCAATTAAAGGACATTCATAAGATGGGAGTGAAATCAGAAATGTTTGTTTTAATGACACCCCAGCACATGACACTTGTGACTCATGGTCATAGAGAAAACCAACTATTGCTACATAGGCTACTCTTTCCAAATAGTATTATGAGTTCTTTCATATGAACTTTTCCACAGACAGTAAGATACATACAACAGCCTTTATTATACCAGTTTTGCACCACTGGCTGGATCATAAGGTGGAATGGAACACACAACTTGCATATTAAAACGATTCACACCTAAAAACTGTTACGTATAGCAGAACCTGTAAACAGAAGCTTAATACTTGTTTATTTTATTAGGGCTTACTAACAGTCTGAGAAAGACCTATTTTTACATAAAAATAGCAAAGATGTTTGGCATACACATCGAGGTAGCAACTCTTTTCAAGTGCTGCACACTAAAGGTCAGACCACTACCTGCTAGCTACATGAGGCAGATGTAAATAGGATTACAATACATTAACACACAGCAATCAGCGAGGAAGAAAGTGAAGATACATCCAGCATCTTTGATTCATATCAGTAAATCTAATTTCAACAAACACTTGCAGCCTGTTTGTCAATGGAAGACAGAGTTAAAATAAATATCAGATAATTTCCAGTTATAATTACACCAGAGTGTGTTTTAAATAGCTTTTGAAAACTTCTCACACGACCTAGGAGTCATATAAGTACATTAGGTTTTGATGGCTAAGCCCAATGTACAAGATATTAACAATTAATAAACTAGTTAACCTCTTTTGAAGCAAAACAAAACAAAACAAAAAAACACTAATAAAATGTACTTATATTTATATTTAAGACTGACTTACCCACAATGTAGTACATTCATTATTAATAATGACTATCAATATGCAATAAATGAGACTAATTATGCCCTTACAAAGAATAAAAATTGTTATATAAAAAACAAACAATACAAATAAAAATGACCCACTCAAAATGTCTTTTTTTTTTTTTTTTTTTAAAACACTGATAATTTATTATTTATTAATATTTTAATAAAATAGTTAAAAAATTATATTGTTTTAAAATTATATAAAAATAGGCATAACAATTATTATGTGAATGTATGTGTGTATATTATTGTTAGCCTATTTACAATTCTATAACAATAATAAACAAAGATCACATAAAATAATAAATATTAAAAATTGTAATCTGTAATGTTACCAGAACAGGCAGGTCTTTTAGTCAAGCATCGTATCAGCGTACAGATGGAGCACAGGTAAGTCAGCTGTTAGATGTTTCCCGCTGATAATCTGCAATTACTAGCCAACAACAAGATAGTAGCGGCTGGTTATCCGTGACAGTGTGGTGATGTGTGCATGTCATATCAATAACTGAGAATAACTTGCAGAATCACCTTGTCAGCCAAACATGTGCAGGCCTTCACTGAGCATAACACTTACATGTTTCCTTTGAACAAGCCACGCAATAATACAGCCCGGTTTCTTGTACAACTAGACTTCCCCGAGAGAGGTCTATTTCATGCACTAATTAAATTGATACATTATTCGGTGTGATGGGAGGCTGGTGGTCCTGGCTTCCATCAATACAGCTCACAATCTGACCCCACTGTTAGGCCAAGAGATGCAGCCCAAAACCAACTGCTATAAGTACCCAGTGCATGCACTGCCATTCCTGGCTCCACTATTAATTATCCAAGCACTGCAACATCCCATAATAGTCAGTCAGTGCATGCGATGGTCAGTCAAGTCACTGAATGGGAAGTGACTACAATGAACAGTTTGCGGCAGATGTTTAGTGTATATCCCGTCTCCCACCCCAGTTCGTGCGAGTGCTGTAACGCATACAACAGTAGTAACAAGCGGGCCTTTCTCAGAGATCAATACATTCACAATGGTATTCTCTGCCTGTGTTCTAATAGCATAACGTCACACAAACAATACTGTCTGTCCAGATTCATCCATCATTACGCATATCTGATTAAAAAGCAATTTATCATCCTTTTCAGATCTATATTTTTCATTTGTCATGTGTTATCAAAAATTTCCAATGGTGTAGAAAAAAGATCACACAAGATCTTAATGAGAATCCCCAGCCTTGCAAGCTCACAAGGGAAGCCCTTGCGATGATCCGGTATTGCGCGGATATTGACATTTCAATACTAACGACATCTAGTGGCTGCTGCACTTAACGAGAGACAACCCTGTATTGATTTCTCCAGTAGCAATAATCCATGTAACTACCATCAACTTCTATTCACCAATGTGTATTGAATTTCTTTATGGGTTTCAGCATATTTCATTGTCTGTCAGACATTTACATCAAGACACTGATAAGCAATGTAGCATGACTTTTATACAGTGCAATATAACCTGCAATAAATTAACTTGAAAATATAAAATATTAACACAGTTCATTTTCAGATACTACATTGTACAACATACTGATAGCAATGTAGCATGACTTTTATACAGTGCAGTATAACCTGCAATAAATTAACTTGAAAATATAAAATATTAACACAGTTCATTTTCAGATACTACATTGTAGAATATATTGATAGCAATGTAGCATGACTTTTATACATTGCAGTATAACCTGCAATAAATTACATTGAAAATAAAAAAAAGTTAACACAGTTCAATGTTATATACTACGAATAACAACATACAGATAAGCAATGTAGCATGACTTTTATATGGTGAAGAATAACATGGAATATATTAATTTGTAAATTATGTAAAAATTAAAATGTTTAATATAATTAACTTTTTGATAATTACATCAACTTATATTAATTTATGTTTAATGTCACAATCAATATATAAAATGATGTGAAACTGGTTTCCATGAAGTCTGCATTTGGATCTCAAGTCCACATCTATATTCAGTTCAGTTCAGCAGATTTGAATTTGTGCCCATTCTTTAGTTGATCTAACACTTGTTTGGAAGTGAGTTGGGATTCTATGTCATGATGTGGACAGGAAGCCTCAATCCTATCTAATCAGTTTTGCTATATGCATTTGTCTTGACAATGCATGATGGACTAACAAAATGGCATCCAGTAACAGGATGAAAATGAAATGACTGTAGACACCAATATTATGATTAAGTGTTAGACAGCTTTTAATTTCACAAGTGCAAATGCATGTCCAATATGAAATCAGTTTTAAATGAAAACCTGTATACAAGAACATGGTAACCCAAATTTTTGATATTTTTGGTACCGTTATACCCTGTAAACAAATCTGAATTTATTAAAGCAAACAATACCTTCATAATGACACTCATATTAAAGCAATACAAAAGTGCATAAAAACTATTTTTCAATAATGTCAGTTTGGTTGAGAGCAAAAACCTGGTAAAGTTAATTATTATAAAATTATATCGCTATATTTTCCCATCTCAAAATCCTTATTTTCTCAAAATGGCCACAACATGGTTTACTGGGTTCTTGCACGCAGGTCTTAAAATATAGTGCTTTCATTTTGAATTGTTAACATGTACATGTACATATATGTTGTTTTTTGGTATTACCTTTTTGAAATACCAAGTTTGTATGTTATGTTGAACCTTAAGGACTGAAAACAACAGAGATGAGATAATTAAAAAAAAAATTGAAACAAATCAATAAGAAATAAAAAAAGATTAAGTAATTAACAATATCTAATTTAATGTAATATTTACAAAGCCATTACAAAAAGTTATAATTAGAAGATGACTAATTTCCAGTCTATAACATGATTACTATAAACATTTTAGGGTTCACCCTAAAAAGAATTATGTTTTAGCCAATTTACAGACATTTAGGGTATTTTCTTGAACAATTATTAAAAAAGTGGCCAATTAAAAAAGCAAATCGTAGGTCTAATTTGGCTATGGGCAGGGATTTGATGCTCTGTAATAGGCTGTATTCTAACAAGTGTAAATATAAATTCCCAATTTTTTTAATGTGAAATGATGTTAACTTTCTCTTGGATTTTAATTAAAATTTCTGAATTAAAACTGATATTTTTTGTTGCTTCTATTTCATAGGTTAAAGTGAATAATATAAATCTGTCTGAAAATACAGTGACATGTGTTTTTTTACTTACATCTTTGTATTTATATATAATATAAACAACAATGCGAGTGCTTAAATTATATTAACTGTAGTTTCAATTAATCAGCTGTTACATACACCTGGTTGCATGTTAATACTAAAAGCAACCATCTGCATACAACAGCTGTATTATCTACATATAAATAACTAAACACATTACCTTAATCAGAAATATAGAAATAAGGTCAACAAATAAATAGAAGTATACCAGACTATCAAAAAGAAGCATTTGAGAAGCATGATGTAACTTGAGGTATAACATCTGTATGAGATACAATGGCTCACTGGATCTATCCCCTTCAGTGGACTTATTTGGGGGAATTTGTTCCAGAAAGTGGTCTAGAACTGGTATAATATGGTGTGTTCTGTCCTGTCCATTGAAAAATAAATGTAAAAGATTCCTTGCATTTAATAAGAGTAGCCTATACCATGGTAACGGTTTTAATTGGAAGACAAAGTTGTAAACACTGTATGTTTGAACCTGATACAGTGATAGCCACAGAATAAACAATGTGCTGGAAGTGTCATTAAACACACAATACTTAACTTTCACATATAGACCTGCCTACCCATAGGAAAACCTTTCAGGAATCTAGAACTAATAAACATGATTTCTCAGGAAATCTAAGGGTTCTGTCAGAATTTATCACACTTGACAATTGAATTGTTAAAGTCAAGGTGGCAAGTGGAACAGTAGCAAAAGGTTACACCCTTAGTAGACAGTTTCAGCACTGGCCAGCCAGTTACACCACCGACTAGACAGTACTGAAACCGACCAAAAACCTCAGCAGAAATCTTGGATTTTTAAAAATCTAGTCTCGGCACTTCGCTTGATCTTTTATTGTCATCACGTTTAAGCTCAGATGCGAAATGTTTACACAGGAAGTGGAAATGCAAAATCTTGACACTACGCATGTGTAATATCATTCGACCTTCACCCAGGAAGTTATGCAAATCCTCTCTGTGCAACCGAACTCCGACAGCTTTAGGGATAAAAAAAAATTAAAAATAGAAAATATATAAAATTCGAGGCTGTTTGACTGTATCTCCGGAATGCCGTATTTTGGGGTGTCTGTCCGGAAATATTACGGAGAAACTGGAATGGTAGGCAGGTCTGCACATAGCACCAACTGGACATTTTGAGATGTTTATATCGTCAGAAAATAGGACATGAGCTATTTCTAATGATCCAAACTGTATAAAAAATATCTAATTTGGTTAGGGAGTTATGGTAATTTCAATTCGGGTACCCTCTATCGAATGATAAAACATGGGAGTGCAAGTTGGCGATTAGGTGATGTTCAGCATGGCAAAATACAAGTGTTGTGTGTTTCAAATGCATAATAAACATACTTCTAGGTCAAATTTTACAAAAATATCACAGCAACATGCAGAAAGATGGATGTAGTTAGCTCACCAACAACAATCTCAATATTAACAATTTTGCTCTCCCTGTTTCTTTTGACACTAGCTCAAATTGATCTCAGGTGGCATCTGACCCATTTTGTGGTGGCAGGTCACATTTTAGTAAATTATATCATGCAATAATAAAACTTCTAAACAGCTAGGCAGGATAATAAAATCTATCAACTGACAGGAATCTTGCCCAAGAGATCAGATACAAAAGAATCCTTTATATGCTGTGATAGATGATATGATTACATGTTTGCCATCAGAGAGTTCATCTAAATGTGATGTCAAAAAGGATGAGACTTGCAGAATTCTCGACATTAAATTACAGAACACATCACCTAATGTTAGAGTATATTTTTTACAGAAACCATAAACAAATTTTTAAAACATCATAAATAAAAATGTTTCAAAATTGTTTAAACAATGTTTATTTTTAAGCCAGTACTCACTGAAATATTATAATATTCTCCATTTTAAAGAATATCAAGCTGATAGTGTTATCAAATTATTTATCTGTTTTATCTTAGGCATGGTTGTCTTGCTGGTTTGGTGTGGAGCTCCCTAGATTAGCTAACATGGAGCACTTATGGCAATTTAAGTTTTTATTTCAGTATTGTAACTGATTTAAATTTTAATTTGAAACAATGACAAATGTATTTTTAATTCACAAAATAAATGTCCATGTTATCCACATTCATAAGTTAGAATGAAATTGTTCAGTATCTATAGACATACCCAGGCTAGTATCATTATGATCAAATCTGCTCAAAGCATTTTAGAGGTATATTACCAGACAAAGTGCATAGTTGTTTATTCTCAGTTATCATTTTCAGTTTCATGGACAATATTTTCACTGAAAATACAATATTAATATTCCATGATAATGCAATACAGCAACATCACAAGACAGGCATATCCATCATGGCTTTTTCATTGGTTATTTACATCCACAGGGACCAGATAAAATTCTATCTTGACTTCAGTAATTAGTATCTATCAAAAAATGTGTTTTTATTTGCAATATAATTTATATTGTTATTAATATATTTATTGTCAACCATCTTGCCATGTGTATATTACAATTTGTTTATGTATATATTCATCCTACACTGCTGAGCAATTCTATCTTGTCTTATCATAGAACATATTTCTCATTAAAAAAATAAATTTCAGTGATAATTTGTTTTTATCTGTACTGTTGTTCTTAGAATAAGTAATAAATCAAAGTGTCATTTCACCTGCTGTCCTTTCTTTTGAAAAGAACATATAAAAGATTTCTGCTCTTAATTCAAAATAGTACACTGTAGTTCATGTGGCAGGATGAGGTGTTTTTTTCTCATGATCTACAAAATGTAATTATAGGGTTTGCTATAAAATATGATATTAATAAAATGTACAAGTAGCTGTTCATTAAGGTGCATGGACATTTCGGCCAGGCTCTTTTACAGGGGAGGACGTTTCAGCCATGTCAGTCAAAAAATATTTTTTCAATTTCTACCTGACATGTATTTAAGGAGCAATCTTATGTGTGAGCAAAACAAACAAACACAAACAAATTTACTTCATAGGTTATTTGTACATGACAAGATGAAGAAGAAGAAAAAAAATATAATCAGTAATGGCTTTACAACACCACATGGATTTTTTTTATCTTAATGAAATGTTTTAAAAAATATTTATGAAATAAGAAAGTTTCGTATAAAAGATTTTTTTTTTTTACTGTTGTGCAGGTCACCTTGATATACTCTGATTATGTTTGATCAATCATCAAATAAATCAAGAATAGAAGTATATTCTTGTGTTTCTTAACTTGTTATATACACCAGAACTCCTGGTTATGTGTTTCTTGATTTGTTATATACACCAGAACTCCTAGTTATGTGTTTCTTGATTTGTTATATACACCAGAACTCTGGGTTATGTGTTTAGACTTGACTTGTTATATACACCAGAACCCCAAGTTATGACCACCTCAGAATTAAGACTATACTGAAATTAAGACCACTTTTAGATTATGATGTACATATTAGTATTTTGCTTTTACTATTTCACTTGTTGCAACAATTATCATGCCAATAAATAAACGTTTTATACTTACAATGAATTTCATATTTTCTCTGTTTAGTGTCTGTTTACAAATCTCATGCCAATAAATTGATCGTTTTCCAGAAGAAAAAAATATGCTTATTCCTGATTGACATGGCCGAAACGTCCTACATTCATATGTAACAGTAAGAGTGCGTGTGCGTGTTGTCCATTTATGATTTTTATTGTTAACATGCACTTCTAATATTAATATTACTCCAAGCGGGATCGGATTATCAGGATCCACTCTATCAAAACTTTTTTTCACCCCAACCATTATCAGCATTTATATTTGCCTATATTAAATCTTAATATAGTTTTCAATGCTGTTTAAAATCCTGGCTACAAGAAAAAGAAATAAATTTATTTGCGTAACACTCAAAAGTGGGCTGACCAAAATAAATCGTAATCACCATTAATGATAAAACACAGCCTCTGTCATACTCATAGGTGACGATGCTACATTGCTAGATATTATGTCACAGAATCATATTTTTGGCTATCCTAACTTAGCATTTTTGTTTGTTCTCTCACATATTTGTGATTTCCTCAATACCACCAACCATGCACTCCAAGCGGGAGAAAAGTAACTTTTGATATGACCCCTCAAATCAACTGCTGCAAACACCGACGGAAGAACAATCATGAACAGTCAACATTGTAAACACGTAACTACGTATTTAACAATTCTAATCTAAAACCCAATGTTACTGTAACACGATGACATATCTACATTCTGACTCACCGGGTTGACACACAATGTACAGTGGTAGTTGTGTTCGAATACCGAATAGTCACGTTGTGTTACCAATCTCCCCAAAGCGCTTTTCCCAACTGCAGCCATTTTGAAAGGTTTTTTATAAAAGTTAACAGCACACACAAATCGGAGTAGGATTGAAGATAGATCAAATAGATCAAGAAAACAGAGATGTGTCTTTTCAGCGTGTAACATGGGCCTAAATCCCGGGGGTTGGTGCCTATATAATTATCCCCCCCCCCCCCAATTTTTGCTTCGAAAAATTCAAATTAAAATGACTAAATATTGATCTTAAATCATCTATATCTGTATTTCTCTTTATTGTATCAATGTAGCTCTTAACCATGTCGTGGATCATCCCGCTGCCCCCCTCCCCCCACCATTACAGACCACTTGTGTACTTTGGTATATTTGCACTATGACGACATGGTTTAGTGTTTCATTGATACAATAAAGAGAAATACTGGTAAAGATTGTTTAGGCATTTTAATTTTAATTTCACTGAAATGTTCAGTTTTTCTAAGCAAAAAGTGGGGGAGATAATTATATAGGCGTCCCTCCACCCGTTCTAAAAGTGGGGGAACGTGTGCCCCGGGATTTACACCCATGGCGGTGTTTGATCGTGGAGGTGGGGGACACATCCTCCCCAATGTTTTGACAGGGGCATGGTCCGCCCCCCACTCTTTGGATAGGGGGATGTTCCGTCCCACCCCCACACTTCCAGGAAACGTTTTACGCCCTTGGTGTGTACAGTACATTATGAGTTATTAGACACCAGGACAGTGCGATAAATACTTTTCGTACCAAAACAAAGACTGACATAAATAACGGGTAGGTAGCCACAGATTAACTTAACAGTAAAATTTGTCCAGAACACCGGACGGGCTGCTTATTCATTATTGATTTTTTGTTATTGATTGGCACTGCAAATTAATAACCAATAATCAATAAGCAGTATGTTCCTGAACTACGGTAAAATCAGCGGATGAATGGAGGGGATAGGTGGGGTGCATGTGGTCTCAGTAATTGTCCATCTAGGAGATAACGCTTATAAACTTAACCTATTGTGTTGATTTTATCGGTGACCAATAAAATATTTCTAAACAAGAAATAGCATAAGGCCAAGTAAAAAATAAAATTAGGTTAGTGTTGTTTTTTTCTTCAAACAGCTGGAACTTGCAGTAACGTTTATTTGTTTTTAAGAAAATGAGCTTATTAAAATAACAATGTTAGAAACTAGTTCAGCTTATTGCACAGATGGATGCATGGATATTCTATATCTCTAGTCATCAATTTTTACCCACACCCCCATACACTTTATAATTAGGTTGTAACCGACTTTGGACAGACCCATGCTCAATTAACATTTTTAAAAATAAGCTTTGCTTCACTGTCACAAACAGACGTTTCTGATAAGACAGTTACATGGATATTTGGTAAGAAATATTTTTGATACACACATAGTAGTATGTATGTATATATACTGAAGGGAAAAAGAAACGCAGGGTCAACATTTTAGATGATTTAATATTATTTATTATACAGTAATGTTTTTGTTTTTTCAATATTAATATATAAGGATAAAAACACAAATTTAATCAACAAGTTTTTAAAATTTCTTTAGATTTTGA
>JAULBS010121786.1:0-14113 GCA_032355785.1 Symmetromphalus regularis | reverse complement strand
GGGAGGGTGTTGGGGGGTATCTGCTGATTTCAAACAGACCAGGGAATGAAAGTGGTGCAAGATAGACAATGTCGTTAAAGTGCTAACGTGTATTGCTAGTATTACAACATCAATACGGGGTGGGGCGTGGGGTATCTGCTGATTTCAAACAGACCAGGGAATGAAAGTGATGCAAGATAGACAATGTCGTTAAAGTGCTAACGTGTATTGCTAGTATTACAACATCAAAACAGTACGTTAGGCAATAATTCTTTTGTCACCAAAACGTGATTCTACACAAACACTAATAACGAGTCGGAAACGCGAGCGAGCACGGTTGGCCATCATTGAGATAATGAAACATAACAAGAATACACTCGGTGGCAGTTCTCCGAAAATCATTTATGCTGAAATATATTACATTTAAAAGTATATTTGCGCTTACATGTAAAAAACTAATAAAAGATCCCACATATAATTATTACTATTAAATAATAATAATAATAAATAATACTAGCAGGAAAATAATAATTGAATTGGAAAATACTATATAAAAGTGTGCGATCATGCAGGAGTGGCAGTCCTCCTAATATTGATTTGCTGACGACACATTAATATCAGTAATTTAATAGCAGACGTAATATGACAGTGGGGGTAATATTGGTTAATAACCTCCTGAATTTGTTTTAAATGTTGTAGAGTTATGATAATACTTGATTATCGAGCTCGATTAACTTGCAGTTATAAATATTAATTATATGTAAAAGTGGCAAATTATAGCATTTGCAACTATTAATATATTGCACTTTTAATGGATGTTATAGTCTTCACAGATGTAGTGAAAGGAACATTTGTTTAACAAAACCCCAGCAAACTGTTTATTCAACGCCTATTAGGCGTGGGACTTATGGTGTTCTGGGACTCGTGGTCTTTAGAGGAAACCTGCTACCGCCACATTGGCTACACTTTCCGATTAGCAGCGAGTGATCTTTTTATATCAGCTTTCCCACAAACTGGACAGCAAATACCAAGGTCTTTGAAAAAAAAACAGTTGCGGATCACTGGTCGGTGCAGGTGGCGTTCACCAGTGAGCCTTGCGGAGGCAGTATCCAGATTAAAAATCCCATCCCTCGACAGACATTCTATCTCAGTAGCTACCATCCTTGAGAAAGCCCCAGTGGTCCTGTGGTAGCACATCGAACTCTCAAGCTGATGACAGTGGTTCAAAATCCGATGGAGGCTGGCTCACACATGACAACGTGTCAAAATAACCAAATGTTTAACGTTCAGTAGCCGTTGATAAATAAATCAGTTTGCTCTAGTGGTGTCGTTAAACAAAACAAACATATTTGTGTTTGATAACCTAACCACTGCCCTAAAAGGCTTGTTTCCCCAGGTGAGACAATGCTGAACAATAAACATCCATTTTGGGACCCTCTCAATAATTTAACATGGGGAAGCTGACTCATACTGCTTATTATGCTAAAAGGCCTTAACATATTTGAAAAACCTATCCATGGGTTCGCCTGTTTGCAGCCTGACCATGTATAAAATCATTTGGGGCATATTAGAAATATAAAAACATTACATATTGTAACATTATAAATTATAATATAATGATTAGTCATGGGATATATTACGCCACACTGTATTGGATAATAAGTTATGACGGATAATATAATGCATATCAAATCAAAAGAAAAAAATCTAGTTTCTTGTCCAAATAGGAATATTTTAATTTAATAAGAATAAAGGTGTTCGCGAGAGCGTCGCCAATACTTTCCTACCAGAAGGTTTCTATCACAGTCACTTGTTCAGTGTTATATAATACATACATAAAATGTTGTGTCCATTGAACAACTTAAATACTATAATGTTTCGCTCATTATTTGATATATACATGACCCCTTTAAAAACAGGTGACTGTTCTGGCGAATTCGACAATAATTTACAATCCCTGCAATTAAGAAAAAGTCCATGGCAAAATAAATGCTGTGTAGAAATAATGTCCACGACATTTTTCACGGCAGTTTTAGCGTAAAGTATACTTTATTTTTAATAATAAGAAAAAATAAATCTTCAAAAAGTGCCGCAGAGAATGAAACATTCCGCGGCAATCTCCACGGCATTGCTGATAGCCGCGAGCAGTTTCAAGAGTTGCTTTAAACAAGTAGCTATTCGTGAAAAGAATGCCTAGACAATTAATTAACTAAACACACACGTAGATAAATTAATATATAAAAAGTACCTTTGTAGTAGTTACCGGAGTACTAGTGCTAGTGGAGATGTTCATGTTTCTGTGTGGTGGGTTTAGTTCAGTAAGTCTTCCAAGTAAGGCAGCAAAGATATTCACATCAACAAACCAGTTAGAAACGGGGCAGAACAGGAGACGATTTCAACCAAATTTCTCCAGTACACTTCACAAGCAAATTAGATTATTTTGTGAAAGTGTAAACAATCTTGAACAAAGTTTCTATTTAAAAGTCACAACTATCCTGTATTATTTCCTGTATAGTGAGGTCCATTCAGCTATGTTTTTGTTGTTTTTAACAGCAAGGGGTAAACTCTGTTTTCCCTGTAAAGCGAGTCACCTTCAATCAAATTTCATCTGTACAGCCCACGGCTAAATTCCATTTTATCCTTTTAATATCAGCATTTTCAACCATATATATTTTGTATAGGTCACGGCTAAATTGAGTGAATTCCTGAAAAACGAGTCACATTCAAACAAATTTCACCTGTACAGGTCACGGGTAATAGATGCTATTTCCCGAAAAGGGAAATCCTTCCAACCAAATTCCCCCGAAACAGGTCATGAACACAAAGGAGTTACGCGTGAACTGTCGATTTTGTTTCAATCCCAATGTCCTATATTACATGTCATTTGTAAACAGAAGTATTTGTGAAATTCACACTATTAACTAATTTATCCTCGCTCACATTGATTTGTTGTTTTGTAAGATATTGTGAAATCTTAATTAATTCCTCAACTGACAAACGTCATTCAACCAGTTTCTTCCAGAACACGTAATATGCAAACAGAATATTTGTGAAATTCACGACATAATCTAATTTCCCCTAGCCTCACATTAATTTGATGTCAAGCATCTTGGCTTTAATGCCAATGTCAACCAAGTTGTAAAACCTTAATTATTCCCTCAACTGACAAACGACTTTCTTCCAGAACAGATAATGTTAAAACAGAATTATTTGTGAAATTCACGATAGTAACTCATTTCTCCTCGCTAAAAATAATGTGTTATCCAATGTGAATAAGAATCAAGAACTATTTTCTAAAATCACGAACGTCTTTCAATCACCTTTCTCCTGAACATGTAAATATACACAATTATTTCGTGAAATTAACATCAACTGATTTCTCCTTCCTTGCACTACATTATTCAAAACTGAGTAGTTTGGGTTGAAAATACACATATTTCCCTCCAGGGCAGGCTATGTCTATAAAACTCAGTGTGGAACGTTCAGGTATAATCTGACAAACCAACACAAACTTTTCACTTGTGACGAATAGGAACAAAGAATTGAGAACGGCTGGATGTGAGGACAAAACTGAACACACTTGGTTATCAAATACACGCTCAGACGGGAAACTCACACAAACGGTTCAATAGGGACCTATGGTTTCAATAGGGACCTATACAAGGGTCGTTCACAAAGCCCCACTGCGCTGAACCATGGCAACCAATAGCGTGATGGATGAAAAACATTTTGACATTTTTTTTCTGACTTCAGCTAGGTTAACAGGTACACTATTTGTTAATGATGGTATGTTCTTTGTAAATGAAATGTTTATTGTAAATTATAACAGAGGTTTATGGAGTATATCTGGTGTGCATTTACCTGGAAAAGCTACTTATGAAATGTTACAGTAAAATAGGTACACTATTTATGATGATGGTATGTTCTTTGTAAATGAAATGTTTATTGTAAATTATAACAGAGGGGTTTGAAGTATATCTGGTGTGCATCTACCTGGAAAAGCTACTTATGAAATGTTACAGTAAAAAAGGTACACTATTTTTTGATGATCGTATGTTCTCTGTTAGTGAAATATTTATTGTAAATAATAACAGAGGTTTTGATATATATATTGGTGTGAATTTACCTGGAAAAGCTACTTATAAAATGTTTATTGTAAATAATAACAGTTTTTGATGTATATATTGGTGTGAATTTACCTGGAAAAGCTACTTATGAAATGTTTATTGTAAATAATAACAGAGGTTTTGTTGTATATATTGGTGTGAATTTACCTGGAAAAGCTACTTATGAAATGTTTATTGTAAATAATAACAGGTTTTGATGTATATATTGGTGTGAATTTACCTGGAAAAGCTACATAAGAAATGTTACAAAAAGTAAGATGGGCTAATTGAAGACGAAAATGGATATTTGTTCAGAGAAACTCCAGCGCATAATTTAATGTTCGACTGTTGGTTTGATGCATGATCTCCCTTGAGTCCAAACTAAGGGCTGATTTCATAAACCTCGGGTTACCAGTAGGTTATCAATAGGTTATCGATAGGTTATCTATAGGTTATCAATAGGTTATCTATAGGTTATATATACGTTATCTATAGGTTATCGATAGGTTATCTATAGGTTATCTATAGGTTATCGACAGGTTATCTATAGGTTATCGATAGGTTATCAGTAGGTTATATATAGGTTATATATAGGTTATCTATAGGTTATATATACGTTATCTATAGGTTATCGATAGGTTATCTATAGGTTATCGATAGGTTATCGATAGGTTATCTATAAGTTATCAAAATGTTATCGATAGATTATCTTTAGGTTATCATGTCGCTTTTTGTTATCCGTCTGTTTCCATCTCTCTCTCTCTCTTTCTTTCTTTCTCCCTGTGTCTGTATGTCTGTATGTCTGTGTGTTTGTGTGTATGTATGTGTGTCTGTCTGTCTGTCTGTCTGTCTCCATCTATCTCTTTCTCCCTGTGTCTGTCTCTGTGTGTGAGCATGTGTATCTGTATGTGTGTGCGTGTGTGTCTGTCTCTGTATGAATGTAAGTATGTATGTCTGTCTGTCTGTTTGTATGTCCGTATGTCTGTATGTATGTATGTATGTCTCAATATGTATGTATGTATATATGTATGTTTGAGGAGTGACATCCTCAAATATTTGTGAATGTTTGTAAATTAAAATTACGCTTAACATTAACTATAATTATATCACATGCATAGGATATAGTGTCATAGTAACGTGTTTGTGTGAATGTTCAAAGGAATAGTTTCTTTCAAACAAGACTGTATACGACGACGCGCATGAATACCGCCAGGTCAAATGTCACATCACTAAATGGACGAAAGACGGTCGCAGCTGTATAACGTTTCCCAGTTACGTGACTCGCACAATGGCGGAGCGAACGCGCTTTGCCTGTCAGCAAAAACAACAAGGAAACTCGAGAAAGAACACAAACGTGGAAAAGTGTGCTAGTAGGTAGAACTTGGGATTATCCAGTTTATCTGGGCAGTGTGTTGTAGGTTGGATTGTGTTGAAAATAAAGCTGAGCAAACTACAATATGTATGGATAAGGGAATGTAGAAATTGCACCTACTTGCGTTCAAGATATATTTCGAGAGCTCTGCGTAGCGACTTCACTGGTTCTAAACCTTCTGATTGTGTTCAGCATAAAACGGAAAAACTGGTCTAGCTAGCGTCTGCGCGCTGTTTTGTTCTGAACGTACGCCAGGTATAAGTTGATGGGTGTGTTGGGTATTTAACATGACGAAGCGGTTCAAGTGGGCGTCTTGCCGGAGTTATGTAAAGTTTTCACAGGTTCATACCTACTAGTATTTCACATATATTTGCAAGAAAAGGAATGTTTATATAACAAATGTTCAGTATGCTGTTTATCCTTTACCAACAGCAATGGCGGATTTAAAAGGAGAGGCATCTATTCCCTGATATCTTATGGTTTCGTCCCCGCCACAGATAAGAAGCCAACTACCACCAAATAGACTCAATCAGCAAAATAATAACAAAAATAATAATAAATAATAATATTAATAACATAAAACTAAACACTCAATCAGCAAAATAATAACAAAAATAATAATATTAATAACATAAAACTAAACACTCAATCAGCAAAATAATAACAAAAATAATAATAAATAATAATATTAATAACATAAAATTAAACACTCAATTAGCAAAATAATAATAATAATAATAATGATAATTGTAATAATAATGATAATAATAATAATAATAAAATAGAATAATAAAACTTAATAAATAAATAAATAATATTTATATATTCTATTTCTATCAAACAGGATTGCCTATTCCACAACAACGATATGCCAGTTTTGAACCAGTAACAGGATGGGTAAAATGTTCTATGGGAGGCAATTTACCATGTTGATATCCTGAATATCTCAATGGTTAGGGATTTCAAAGGTTTTTGGCTCTCACGTGAATATCTAAATAAACGACAGAAACCGTCGAACTGGCGGGGAATATTAGTTTTAATACCAGTCTATAACATTATTATTATTATTTATTATTATTGAGAACACGCTGCCTCAAAGGTTTTTGGCTCTCACGTGAATATCTAAATAAACGACAGAAACCGTCGAACTGGCGGGGAATACTAGTTTTAATACCAGTCTATAACATTATTATTATTATTAATATTTATTATTATTATTATTTATTAGTACTATTTATTATTATTATTATTTATTATTATTATTATTTATTAGTACTATTTATTATTATTATTATATAATATTATTATTATTATTTATTAGTATTATTTTATTTTTTTGAGGTAGGTAACTATTTAATGATGTCCTGTATCTGCAACATAAGACAATAACTATAGCGTAGCGGCAGATGAGGCGCTTGCTTCATCTGCAATTTTCGTAGATTTGTTTTACTTTTCCCTCCATGATACTGGTATTTATTAATACATGGTTCTAGCTCCCAGCGTTTGGGATTGCCTCGGCGTTTTTCCCTCTCTGGCTACGCCCCAAGAATGAACATACACTTAGACGCATGGACTGGGTGTTACACAACAATGATGAATTTCATCCAGTGACCGACACAGTTAACTTTGTAACTGTCAAATCTCCGCAATGACAAATTTGTACGGGACAATATCCGTAACCGGTAATATTGTGGTTAAACGTTGACTGTCAAATCTCCGCAATGACAAATTTGTACCGGACAATGTCCGTAACCCGTAATAGTGTGGTTAAACGTTGACTGTCAAATCTCCACAATGACAAATTTGTACCGGACAATGTCCGTAACCGGTAATATTGTGGTTAAACGTTAACTGTCAAATCTCCACAATGACAAATTTGTACCGGACAATGTCCGTAACCGGTAATATTGTGGTTAAACGTTGACTGTCAAATCTCCACAATGACAAATTTGTACCGGACAATATCCGTAACCGGTAATATTGTGGTTAAACGTTGACTGTCAAATATCCACAATGACAAATTTGTACCGGACAATATCCGTAACCGGTAATATTGTTGTTAAACGTTGACTGTCAAATATCCACAATGACAAATTTGTACAGGACAATGTCCGTAACCGGTAATATTGTGGTTAAACGTTGACTGTCAAATCTCCACAATGACAAATTTGTACAGGACAATGTCCGTAACCAGTAATATTGTGGTTAAACGTAGAAACCTTCTGTAAGTGTAAATATATTGTCAGAAAAATCTAAATGGTATAGTTTTATAAATATATATGTCAAATACAATGCTTGAAGTCTACACATCTTCTGACAGAACATGAAACAAATACAAAAAACTATAAGGGTGGATCCATCGATTTATAAAACTATTCAAGCACGCTTATCTTAGTCACCAATTCAGACGAAGGCCAGAGATTTGCCCCATATACAATGCATACACAAATACACCTGAACGTTTCATGTGAACGTTTCGTTTCAAATAGGATGTATATAGTATAGTCTCTCTGTCAACACGTCCAAACTACCCAGACACACACTCGAGCGGTAAGCATACACTTGTAAATATCTTACACTGTCCTCTTTTCACCAGACTGTTTGATATTGTGTTTACCATTCGCTACAGTTCCCTGTTGGTGACCAATCTAATGTTACACCTAAATTACAAACAGTGGCAAATCCGCTGTGTGATCCCGAATCTGACTTCAATTCACAACGGGGCAGTTAGCCTACTTTCCGTTCTGTCGGTGATCTATGATTGATACGTAATAACTGTATATTCTTCATTTCCGCTGACTATTTGTCAAACAGTTGGGACCCTCATCGAAAAGGCAAACAAAAGTTATTTACGACAGCCATTACATTCACAATACTAATTTACATTTCCATTAATAATTATCCTGTCTGTAGGATAGTTCACATAAAAGATCCCTTGCTGCTTATCGATAAGAGTACCCACATTATTGTGGCGGCAGCGGGTTTCCTCTCTCCAACTAACAGACAACAAAGGAAACTACAGTGTGCTCATGACAACGTACTTGAAACTGAATAGGATATTAGCACGAAATACAAGTTTCGAAGCCTTTAAAAATATGATCAATATGATTAGATTATTAATATTTTTTTTGTTTAACGACACCACTAGAGCACATTGATTTATTAATCATCGGCTACTGGATGTCAAACATTTGGTTATTTTGACACATAGTCAAGTGTGAGCCAACCTCCGACGGGTTTTGAACCACTTTCATCAGCTTGAGAGTCTGACATTCTACCGCTAAACTACCGAGGCTGCCGGATGACTGGATCAAGTCTCAACTAGTAAAGATAAATCATATTAATGACTGGCAAGACACAACTGAGTTGTCAAATTATGAGTCACTAGATATAGAAGATGACTTAGAACGTGACATACGAAACGTTCTGCCCCATGTAGTGAACGGGTATAGACATGAAAATAAAATTAAAAAAATAAACACCCACATTGCTATTAAGATAAAATAGTTTTGGAAGTTCGTGTGTTATTGACACATTAGTCGCTGATTTATGTATGATGTACACGACGTCTTTTAACACCCTGTCGTGACGAATACGAGTTGAAACGAGAAGAAAACGTAAGCGTGAAATTAAAATAGGGTATTGCATCGAGTCCCTTTGTAGTCAGCGAGTCGTCGCGTCGTAAATATGTCTTGCGACGTGGTGAACAATGTTGTTAATTTTGTCTTACGACGTGGTGAACAATGTTGTTAATTCTGTCTTACAACGTGGTGAGCAATGTTGTCAATTCTGTCTTACGACGTGGTGGGCAATGTTGTCAATTCTGTCTTACGACGTGGTGAACAATGTTGTTAATTTTGTCTTATGACGTGGTGAACAATGTTGTCAATTCTGTGTAACGACGTGGTGTACAATGTTGTTAATTCTGTCTTGCTTCACAAATATTAACAACATCAAAGACGTCCAAACTGTATAAGATACAAATATAACTGGGATGTAATGCACAATAAAAAAATAAAAAAAACAATGAACGGAGCGGTTCCGAGTTGAGTATCCGGCGTGCATATCAACCAGTCATTCTACCAAGTTAATTACCGAGGTAACGGTAGTGCAGTACTTAAATTATCGGACTCGCGTCTGGTAGGTACTGAGATCAAATCTTAGTCCAGGAATGGAACTTTTAATCACAATATCGGCCCCAACCCAGAGTAAGTGCTCCACAAGGCTCAGTGCATACGACTTATACCAACTTGGTACACAACTGATTTATTAATGTCTATGTTCCGTGTCCACTACTAACACTAACCTTTATCCTGGACAGGCAGCACAGAAAGCCGAGTTGTGTACCCAACACATCGTGCTTGAACCGTAATTGTATATAAGCATGAACATAAATACAACCCAGCAATCGTGGGATAGTGCATATAAAAGGTATCTTGTTTCTTGATAAGAGTAGCTACATTATTGTATAGTGAGTAAAGATACAGTGGGTTTTGTATTTTCTATTAATATTATCGTCTGTCCTGGACAGACAGCATAGAAAGCCGAATTGTGTACCCAACACAACGTGCTTGAACCGTAATTGCATATAAGCATGAAAATAAATACAACAAGCAATTACGGGATAGTGCATAATTTTAAAAGATCCATTGGTGCTTGTCGTTAAAGTAGCTATGTTATTTCGGCGGCAGCGGGTTTCATCTCGTCTACCAACACTAATCTGTCCTGGACAGACACAAGCTGAGTTGAGTGTCCAGAACAGCGTGTTTGAACCTTAATTACTTACTTCAACATTAAAAATGACTAGTCATTATAACAGACAAAGATCAAAAGATTTTCATCATTTATCTTCCATGGCTTTATCATTCAGTAATGCACAGCGATTCGGATATAACGCATGACTAGTTACGCAAAGCTTTGCTAGCGTGTCTGTGCATGGAAGTGATACACAGTGCGTAATTATTTAAGTTAGCTGGGTACGTTTCCTACTTTGATTTATTTCGTTTATTGCCGGGTTAATAAAGTTAATGTTCATTCTATAATACCATGGCCAGATACCGTACTGACCTGTTTTTTGCATCAGTAAATATGAAATAAGAATCAAAATCACTGTGTACATCAGTGCGTGAATGAACGTATGTATATATACTTGTATATACACATCTCAGTATGCAAAAAGTAAGGTTTGTTTTATTTAACGACGCCTCTAGAGCATATTGATTTTTATCTTATCATCGGCTATTGGACGTCAATCATATGGTCATTCTGACATATTTATTTAGATAGGACAGCACATACCACGGCTTTTGATGAACCAGTTGTGGGCCACTGTTTGGAACAGAAAATGGCCCAAACTGCAAATGGGTCCAACGTAACAGTTATTTACTGAAACTGTTAATTTATCGCAGGATAACAGATGAATGTTAGAACTGTATACGATACCTGGACAAGAACGCAATTTGCACGAACTGGAGTTTGTTGTTGTGTTGTCTCCTTGACAATCCTTTCCACCAAAACTGGGACCAATACAAGTTCGTTCAAGAACTGTTTGTAGGACACCATTTCCACATGTCACAGAACATGTTCCATTGAATACAACCTTCCAATCGGTCCATACGCCATCAACTAATAATACAACATAACATATTATGTTGCTAATAAAACATATTGATAGAAACATATTATGTTGCTTTTATAAACACAATGTTATAACTTGACAGGTATTTTCTGTATAACATACATGTGACTAATGCTAGTAATACAATGGTTAAAGACACTCATTAACATGCTTTGGTCTGTAGTCTTACGAACCGGACATTTGTGGTCTGAATTTGACAAATCTGGTGACTGATTCCACAGGAAAAAGAGCACGTGGAATTTGACTTTAGAAAAATATGCTACCAATATATTGTAGGCCTCGAAAACATGTTCTCACCAAAATCAAGTATGACTTAACGTTTATTGCATTCAAGAATGGTTGTCTCTTAAACTGTGTCTTTTTAGATGTGACATGTGGTAGCCGAATATGACATGATTATAGGACTTTAATCTTTTACTCAACATTAAGCATTGTACATGTGAGAACAGTTTGTGTTAACATCTTATAATTTTATATAAGAGATACAAGTTCTTAAGTAATGAAGCACAGTTGATGTTCATTGAAAGCAAAATTCTATAACAAGACTATATTAATTCCTATGTGATTACGGCATGCATAACTATAAGAAAAAGGTTAAGTATCCGCTAAGTTAATTATAGTCAATATTAAGTTAAAACACTATGTCTACGATATGACAAACATTAATGGAGCGCAGTGGGAATATGACGAAGGGTGAAAATCGCTTTGTTGGAAGTGGAGGTACGGAACAAGCCCCTCTGTCTAAAAAATGTGGGGATGGAGCATCCGATAGTCTAAAATGTGGGATAGATGTGTCCCTCTATACCCCTAAGGATTGATGCTATTATACTTCGGTATATTTGAGCTAATACCACATGATTAAGTGTTACATTGGTACAATAAAGAGAAATACTGGTAAAGATTATTATTTACGCATTTCAATTTCAATTTTTCGAAGCGAAAAGTGGGGAGTGGGAGATAATTATATAGCCGTTCCCCTGTCCAAAATGTGGGGTCGGGTAAGAGATAAATATACAGGTGTCCCCTCAGTCCAAAAAGTGTGGGGGTGGTGTCCCCCACCCGCCCCCGTAGTTTACGCCACGCTGTGTTTCCGATTAGAAGTAAGATATCTAAATTGCATTTTTCCTCAGATTCATCGAAGGACCCCTCTAACCTCAGACAAATCCGATGTTCTACCACTGTGCCAGAACCTTCTCAATAATAATAAGAATAATATATCACAACTTCCTAAAGTTTTCATAAAACTAGCAGCTGTCTAAACTGTCTTCTTATAAAACATTCATTTGTATTTGTTGTTAGGTTTTTAATTTTATTATTTGTATTTACAGATGCTTAATGTAAATAAAGAATTGAAATACCTGTCAATATATTCAGAAGGTGTTGAAGAACCTAAACAGGTTGCTTCCAACCAACTTGACATACACCAACACCACTATTTCAGTCGATGATAATCCCAACATTTTGTTATTCCGGTCCGGAATAACAATAATATCTCAAACAGTATTCTACACTGAACAAAATTACTGTTGTCTTGATTAAAATCTATATTTGCACAAGCTAGAGTGCAAAGGATATTTTGGCAAAAGTCGTGAATTGAATAAGCACGCATGTAGCTTTAAATCGATTAACACAGAAATTGACACAGTTATGAGTAAATATGTATGTATAGAAAATAACGCCCACCCCTCGCCCGAGGCAAGTGAAATTCACTGGGGGGCGAGTAAATCCTTACTGACACTAGTCCCACGATCCAGTACATATTGTTTTCCAATCTTCTATTAAGAATTTGTATTATTTTGAGATAGTAGCTATCAAGACTTGATAATTAGCCGATCAATCCTATATTATACAATACCCTTTAAGTGAGTTCCCTTAAATAAAAAAATAACAACTCAGTAGCACCAATACGATTTGTCTTCTCAAAGTGAACTACTCGTTACATCTGTAATTCGGGTTTTAGATCAACACAATCTTAAAATTAAAATGTGGGACTAGTGATTTTTCGTGGGGACGGGTAACTTTTAAGGCTACTCGTCCCAAAGGGGAGTGAAAATAATTTCATAATTTCTACCCCTGATGAGTGTGTGTGTGTTTGTTTGTATGTATGTATGTATGTGTGTGTGGGGTGGGTGGATGGATGGATGGATGGATGGATGCATGCAAGCATGCATGGATGGATGTGTGCGTGTGTGTGTGTGTGTGTGTGTGTGTGTGTGTGTGTGTGTGTGTGTGTGTATGTATGTATGTATGTATGTAGTTACTACAATGTTAGATCACTACATACTACATCTACTATAGCTACTGTTATTAGCCAACCACATAATGTGTCTTTAGCATATGTTTAAACACTAGCTATATCTCACTTAGTGGCACAATGTTAAATATCCCCTCAGGTTAACTACTAGCAAATATGCCTTATTATGTTATTTCATTTTGACTAGTGGATACATGCCTATAGCCTAAGCGAATCATAATGTGGATACTTACTAGGACAAAGATTGGTGTTACATGGCTCATAAATTATATCTTCATTTGGCCCCTGACAATCTGATCCACCAAACAATGGCAGAATGCAAAATCTATGTCTATGTATCGATCTGTTCCCACCACCACAGGTCAAAGTGCAGGGGTCAATGGAGGTAATATTCCAGGGAGACCACAATCCGTTAACTGAGGAGTAAGTAAGAATAGTCTAGACTAGTAGTTTTAGTTTGTTACAGTAAATACAAACCTTTTTAACTCTTATTAAGTGCTGTATGTACATTTCTATAGTTAAATAAATACTAAATACTACGATATATTTATAATCCCTGCCATATTATGGTATAGTATATAAAACATCCTTGGAATAAAACATTTTTTACCGGCATTCGTGGCGCAGTGGTTAAGCTATCGGACTCGAGGCTTGTAGGTACTGAGATCAAATCTCAGTCGAGGCATTGGATTTTTAATCTCAGTATCGGCTCCAACCCAGAGTGAGTGCTCCGCAAGGCTCAGTGGGTAGGTGTATACCACTTA
>JAULBS010121775.1:0-14114 GCA_032355785.1 Symmetromphalus regularis | reverse complement strand
GATAAAATAGGGTCAGGTTTAGGGTTTGAGTTAGGGTTAGGTTAGCAATAGCCTAGGGTCAGTTTTAGGGTAGGGTTTGGTTAAATTTTAGGGTTAGGTTAGGATCAATTTTAGGGTTAGGTTAGGGTTAGGGTCAGTTTTAGGGTTAGGTTTGGTTAGGGTCAGTTTTAGGGTTAGGTTTGGCTAGGGTCAGTTTTAGGGTTAGGTTAGGGTTATGGTCAGTTTTAGGGTTAGGTTTGGTTAGGGTCAGTTTTACAGTTAGGGTCAGTTTTACGGTTTGAGTTAGGGTTTGGTTAGGTTAGGGTCAGTTTTAGGGTTAGAGTTAGGTTTGATTAGGGTCAGGGATGGTAAGTTCAGTTTTAGGGTTAGGGTCAGTTATGATTTAATTTTTTTTTTTTTTAATATAATTTTTAATTTTTTCTTTCTTTTCCCCCACAAAAAAAAATCACCCCACTTTTTTAAGAAGGCCCACCTAAAAAATCCCTCTTTTAGACACTTGGAGAGTGGCGGACAGATTCTATAATCGCTCCTATTAAATGGTGTTCCTATGGTTCTGATAATTATTATGACAGAAATAATATTGAAATGCATACAAAAATCTATAGTGGTGTGCAACCTTTAAATTTTCTAGGCGTAAACGATCGAGTGTTTCCGAATGGAGTTTCATTTTAGTCTCGTTCTAACTTGTCAGAATAAAGGTCTGTTCTTACGAGGCTGTGTTGTTTTATTTTATGACAGATTGATTCATCCCCAAATATTATGATACGATTTTAAATAATCCGTAACAGTATGTATTTTATGAATAGTTTGTAGTCTTTAAGACTGTGTTTTAATCTTCATTTCACAGTGGAAAGTTCCATTAAAAATCAAGTCATCATGATGGGGAGGATGTTTGTTAAGTTAGAGGGAGGTGGGGGAGGATAAACTTTCATTACTTTGTAGATACGATATTTATACATGATCTACTATTTGGGTGGGTGGGGAGGCTTTAATGACAGCATGTGTTCCTGCACTTCCCTGAGTGCTATGTAGGAATTATCACTTCGTTATGTGGTAGTGGGGTACATGTAGCCTATTTCCTGTTTAGTGTTAGTCCGATTCTTCGGTTTACATGGACCATGGCAGCAGGGCATGGGCATGGTCAGAGATTCGGTCTAATTTCCTTTCTAATGGTCTATTTACTTAATGAGCAGTTTGAAATGGGGGCCTACATTTCCCATCTGGCCTGGGCCGATTACCACCTTTGCAGTTTGTGTGTCAGTCTTGCTATACAAATGAAACAGCCCCGATAGCACAGACTGCCACAGTGGACAGAGTGGTTAAGCTGTCAGACTCAGCTGGTAGGTATTGGGATCAAATCTCAGTCGAGGGATTTTTTATCTCGATACCAACTCCAACCTAGAGTGAGTGCTCCGCAACCATCAATTTGTAGGTGTATGTCATATGCCATATGTCCACAACTGGTTTATAAACAGAAGTAGTATGTGCTAACCTGTCTGTGGGAAAGTGCATATAAAAGAACCCTTCCTATTAATCAGAAAGAGTAGCCTATGTGTTGGTAGTAGGTTTCTTGTATAGACCATGAGTTGCAAAACAATATGTCTGACACCTAAAAGCCACTGATTAAACAATGTGCTGATATGTTGTTAAACAAAGCTTTCTTTGCTATACAAATGTATATAATATTTACACTTTCCTTTTTTTAGGTTCTGTATCGTGAGATTTAGTGTACACCATGGGTAATCAACTTACTGGAATAGCGCCATCACAGATCCAGCCAGTGGAACAATATCTCTTAGATGTTCCTGATTATACTTTTGAAACCAGGTAACACGTATTACATCTTACATCATTTTAGACATTATAGGTGCTTTATACCATAATTGTTTTTAAATATCTAAGTATCTTAAAACCTTTTAAAAGAAAGCAGAAATTTATGGAGAGTATGGTCAAGATTGTGATGGGCAAAGTCTGACACCTTGAGTGCAATAGGCATGAGACCGTGAAAGAGGATCTGGAAAAATAAATTTATACCTACCATTGAATCAGATATAAATAAAATAACAGATGAATCCATTTAATGTGTGAAGGGAAAATACGATGTAGATAACATTTCTATTATAATGTTTTTCAGCTTGGGTAGCACTCGGTTTTTCAAGGTTTGTCGAGCTCGAAACAAAGAGGGACTTTCCGTAGTTAAAGTTTTTGTTATCCATGATCCTTCACTACCTCTTGTGGCTCACAAAACAAAACTTGATGGTAAGTAGCACATTATGCAGGGTTTTATCACCTATATTGCTAGACGTTGGTGTTTGATGCCATTCCCCACCACTTCCTTAAGGCTATTACATTTTTAGTTCCTAATTTTGGAGTAAAATTCTCATTCTTGTTATGGAAATTATCCAAAGTTTTATCTTTTATTATATGAATACAGAAATGGGTGGATTAATATGATTAAAATACATATATTAACAAAGCTTAAAGATTTTGAACCAATACTAAAAATTCCCTATTTGTTTTCTTAACAACAATTTTCTGTCAGAGACATGGCAATCAAGTCGAATTTCAGAAATAATGTCCTGTTATGGTATGATTGGATTTCAAACCCACACACCACATCATTAGGAACAAAATTCATTACATTTTTTGCTGTAATAAAAAGATCTACAAAAAACATTAATGCTGTTTACAAATCTGCTTCCTTTCATCTATATAAAGTAATTTCAGACTTTCTTTATCGTTAATTTTTTTGTTTCATGTTTTAGAAATTTTACAACGTCTGAAAGGAACATCAAACTGCTTACCTTTTCAAAAATGTGTTGTGAGTATTTCTTTTATTGTTTTGTATCACTTACTAAGTATCTCATTCTGGTAATGCAATAAAAATATATATTAATTGAATGTAAAGTAAAAATCAATGATTTCTAATAGTTTTCTTCAAAAAGTACCAGCAGGTTTAAAAATAAACATTAAAAAATATATAATAAAGAAACAATTGTAATGATATGTAGATTATGTGTGTTAAAAGGTTAAAGGTTAGTGTTTCTCTCTCCACCTTTCATTATATAATTTTAATCTCATGAAATGTGGAAATTGGCCTACCTGCTTTCCTTATTTTATATTTTCTGACCTCTTCTCTCCTGTTATTTCAAAATGGAGAGGACTGGCCACCATGTTAAAAATGTGAAAATGAAATGTGATCTGCTTGCAGCACTCGGACCGGGCAGCACTGCTGTTTCATCAGTATGTGAAGGATAGCTTGTATGACAGAATCAGCACACGACCGTTCCTCAACTCCATAGAAAAGAAATGGATTGCTTTTCAACTTCTGTGTGCTCTCAATCAGTGTCACAAGGTCAAGGTCAGTTGAAAGTTGGTCCCTTTCAGTTATTATTATCATTGGCTAAATAAATTTTTCATAATCTATCCATAAAGGCCAATTCCATCTTGATAACATAGTGTTTAAATAGAAAAATACTGACTGATTTTATTTAAATAAACGTCGATATAAACATTTCTCATCCTATTTAATAAATATATTGTATGTTCAAGGTGTGTCACAGTGACATCAAGTCGGAGAAGGTTATGATAACTGGATGGAACTGAGTTCTATTCACAGAGTGTACAATATGATAAACAGTATAGATTTAAATGAGCATGTTAGATATAATATGTGTTTTATATTGAAGGTGTGTCACGGTGACATCAAGTCGGAGAAGGTTATGATAACTGGATAGAACTGGGTTCTATTCACACAGACTTGTTTAACATGATAAACAGTATAGATTTAAATGAGAATGTTATATATAATATGTGTTTTATATTGAAGGTGTGTCACGGTGACATCAAGTCAGAGAATGTTATAACTGGATGGAACTGGGTTCTATTCACAGATTGTACAATATGATAAACAGTATAGATTTAAATGAGCATGTTATATATAATACGTGTTTTATATTGAAGGTGTGTCACGGTGACATCAAGTCAGAGAAGGTTATGATAACTGGATGGAACTGGGTTCTATTCACAGATTGTACAATATGATAAACAGTATAGATTTAACTGAGCATGTTAGATATAATATGTGTTTTATATTGAAGGTGTGTCACGGTGACATCAAGTCGGAGAATGTTATGATAACTGGATGGAACTGGGTTCTACTCACAGACTTTGCCAGCTTCAAGCCCACATACCTTCCTGAGGTGAGAGTTTGATCAAAACAATGAGCAGAAATATCTAACCCATCATTTAAAGAAGCCAGTCTAACATGTACTTTTTAATTTTTTTATCCGCAACACTAGAGCACATTGATTTATTAATCATCAGATGTCAAACATTTGGTAATTTTGACACGTAGTCCTTTAATTTGTATAGCCATTAACTTGGAGATTTAAAGAAAAGGAATATGAAATGTTTGGTTGTTTAATGACACCCCAGCACATTGTTTATTCAGTGGCTATTAGGTATCACACATATGGCTTTTTTGCAACTCATTGTCTTTAGAGGAAACCTGCTTCTAACACATCAACTACTCTTTTCAATTAGCAGCAAGGGATCTTTTATATGCACTTTCTGACATAAAGGACATGTTATGGTCTATTATAAACCAATTGTGGATCACTGGTGGGTGTAAGTGATATACATCTTTCCATTGAGCAATGAGGAGCACTCACTCTGATTTGGAGCCAGTATTGATATTAAAAATCATCTGCCTCAACTGAGATTTGATCCCATTACCTACCAGCTGTGAGTCCGTCAGCGTAACCACTGCACCTGCAGGGCTGGTTAGGAGAATTAAAGTAGCAGTCTATATTTTTACACACTATAAACTTTTACTATAGAAGACAAGGGAAATCAGTTAGTATGTGGTTGTCTATTTCTTGCAGGATAACCCATCCGATTTTTCCTACTTCTTTGACACGTCTCGGCGTCGAACCTGCTACATCGCTCCGGAACGGTTTGTTGAGGGAGGCTGGAGGAACGCCGAGGTTGGGAATCACACAATGAATATTGACCTGACCTCAAGTGAAATCATGACTGGTGACCTCACACCAGCCATGGATATCTTCTCAGCAGGGTGAGATTATTAAAACCGGGTCATTCCATGTCAAATCAACAGATTTTCTGACAATTTTCCACCACTCCAACTTAGAATTGCACAAAAAAAATATATGTCAAAATATCCATTAAAAAATTGATATCCTGAAAATTGTAGCTTAATCGGATAATTTTTCAAATTTTGGCAGAGGTTTGAAGTTTTGTGTTTTTGTCAGATTTGTGGCATTTTTTTCGTGTTAATTTCCACGACACTTTTGATTATCATATTCAAAACTTCATAATAGTTGTAATAATTATCGCAGAGCTTTCAAATTTCGCATTTAAACTAATCAGATAATGGGGAATCCAAATTTCTTGTCATATTAAGTGTAAGATGTGTTGGGAAGAAGTTGTTGTACCATAAACCACTTCAAAATTTTTTATCAATAATATTTGGGGTCACTAACAAATACGGTAATATCTCTAGGGGTATAGGTCACACAGCTTTGAATCTTCACCAATTTATTCTTCATATATGTTTCATCAACCAGTAAATATATCAGAGATGTGTTCTGCCTACTTTGGATTTTATGATTTTTTGAAATGGTCTTCATAAGATCCACAGTTGATCTGGATATTGCATGTGAAATTCATGAAGCAGATGTATAACTAACCCCTTCCAATATTAAAGATCTTTAAAATACCTTTGGATTCCAAGCTATTTTAAGCTGTTCATGTTTTGGTGTGACCTAACTTTGAAGATAAAACTTCAGTCATTTATATACCATAGTAAAGAATTTATGTCAAGGGAAATAACTCTTGAGATAATAAGAGTTATTTCCCTTGACATTATATACAGTAGTAAAGAATTTATAATGTCAAGGGAAATAACTCTTATTATCTCAAGAGTTATTTCCCTTGACATAAATTCTTTCCGATATGACAATATGATAACATTTGTTGAAGTGGTTTATGGTACCACAACGTCTTCCCAACACATCTTACACTTAATATAACAAGAAATTTGGATTCACCACTGTCTGTAAAGTTTAAATACCAAATTATCGGATTAAGCTAAAATGTTCAGGATATCATCTTTTTGTCATGAATTAAACCCCATTGTTATTGTGTTTTTCAGAATGAGGAATTAGTATACGACGGATGCTGCTACAAATGCCAACTCAAACCAGATGGGTGCATACTCAAATATCACTTCATTGATATAGATATTGCAGACTGCAAATCAAACCACAGCATCAGTGTTCCGTACTGTGATGGAGAGTGTGACAAGAGTAGTGTCAATCTGAATCCCCTCACTGGAGCACAGACTTCAAGCTGCAAGTGCTGCACACCTAGTGCAACATTGACTGCGCAGACAAATGTCACCTGCGACAGTGGCACTGTTAAGCCTGTCACTTTACAGAAGATTTCAGGCTGTTCATGCAACATATGTTAACCTAACCCCCTTATGACGTAAGCTAAATTCGTAATTGCATATATTAATTTTTAATGTAAGCTGAATTTATAATCACATGTTAACCCTTTGTAATGTAAATTACATTTATAATCATATGTTAACCCATTTTAATGTAAGCTACAATTATAATCACATGTTAACCCCTTTTAATGTAAGCAGCATTTATAATCATATGTTAACCCCTTTTAATGTAAACTCAATTTATAATCATATGTTAACTCCTTCTAATGTAAGCTGCATTTATAATCATATGTTAACCCCTTCTAATGTAAGCTGCATTTATAATCATGTTAACTCCTTTTAATGTAAGCAGCATTTATAATCATATGTTAACCCCTTCTAACGTAAGCAGCATTTATAATCATATGTTAACCCCTTTTAATGTAAACAGCATTTATAATCATATGTTAACCCCTTCTAATGTAAGCTGCATTTATGATCATATGTTAACCTCTTCTAACGAAAACTGCATTTATAATCACATGTTAACCTCTTTTAATGTAAACTCAATTTATAATCATATGTTAACCCCTTCTAATGTAAGCTGCATTAACATTTATAATCATGTTAACCCCTTTTAATGTAAACTCAATTTATAATCACGTTAACCCCTTCTAATGTAAGCTGCATCGATAATCACATGTTAACCCTTTCTGATGTATTTTGAATTTATAATCATATATTAACCTCTTCTAATGTGAGCTCAATTTATAATCATATGTTAACCACTTCTAATGTGAGATGCATTTATAATCATGTTAACGCATTCTAATGTAAGCTTCCTTTATAATCACATGTTAACCCTTTCTGATGTAAGTTGTATTTATAATCATGTTAACCTCTTCTAATGTTAGCTGCATTTATAATCACATGTTAACCCCTTCTAATGTAAACTGCATTTATAATCATATGTTAACCCCTTCTAATGTAAGCTGCATTTATAATATGTTAACTCCTTCTAATGTAATCTGCATTTATAATCACATGTTAACACCTTCTGATATAAGTAGTATTTATAATCACATGTATCTAAGTACCTAGCATTTATTGAGCTTGGATCTGTGATCCAGGTAACAAACAATAGTTTGAGTTAATTATAAAGGAAAAGTTATTTTTACAATATTTCAGTTAGATTTTTAAAATAACTTAATTATAGAATATGTTTACGGTAAACAATATTTTTCATTATATATGTTATTTTTTCAGAAAGACGAGTTTCAAGATGAAGGCCGACTGTCCCTGGATTATGAGCTTAGTTAGTATTGTAATTTATTGGTGTAAATGTTAATTTAATTGTCAAAGTATTTAATAAAGTTCCTGCAAATCTGAAACGTTCTTTGTTACAAATGTGTTAATTAGAGAATGAGTATATTGAATATGGTTTGACTGTAAATCATAAGACAAAATCTCTCACAACATAGTTCCCACATATCCCAGAATTCCTTACATGGCAAACGTGTGATAGGTCATACACAACTTCTGCAATTAAGAAAATGTTCACAGAAAAATAAATGTTGTGGAGAAATAGTGTCCAAAGCTTTTTCTGCAACAATTTTAGCATAAATTATACCTTATTATTAATAATAATTTTAAAAATACACCTTGTAATATTTTTTAGTCTAAGGCTAAAAAGGAAAAACTTGGCACCAATCTCAATGGCATTGCTGATTGTTGCAGACAATTTCAGGGGTTTCAAACATATTAAGAGATATTCTAAGTGTATGTTGCAATAACCTGTAAATATGTCACACATGTTTCATCAATTGATCTTTCTCCTAATATAGATCATCAAGGACTTAGAAATGTGGTGACATTATAAACAGCACCTGTTCAATTTGGTCATTACAAACATTGTGACATTATAAATAGCACCTTTGTAATTTGGCCATTACAAACATTGTGACATTATAAATAGCACCTTTTCAATTTGGTCATTACAAACATTGTGACATTGTAAATAGCACCTTTGTAATTTGGTCATCAAAATATACAACTGTCCTATTTAAAAAGTATTGCTTATTTAACTTCATTCTTCTTTGTAAAATTCATGACAGTCTTGCAGGTAGATTTAGCGCATTTGCTCTAAAACAATATCTGTAACTGAGATTATTTGGAGATCCTTGTCGCCGACATGGCTGTCTGTGTTACCTTAAGTGATTATCAATAAACCTATAGGATTTTTTCTCTTTCTATCCAGGCATTTATGATTGTTATACTAAAGGATATGCACTGTGTTGTCCAGTTTGTAGGAAACTGCATATATAAGTACTTGCCAATAATATTAAAAAAAATTGCTTCAGAATGTTATTGAATGACACTGCTCTTTTATATGCATTTTCCCCACAGAGAACCCAGTACATATATCATAAGCTTTGGTATACTAGTTATGCACCAATGGGTAAAATCAGAAACAGCTTGTGCAATGGATTCACTTGGAGTGGTCAGGTTTATGATTACTGCTGTGTGATTGGTTGTACTTATCTTTATGCTTATATATAATTAACGTTCAGGCATGCTGTCCTGGGCAAACAACTCAGCTTCCTGTTCTGTTTGTCCAGGACAGAGGTTAGTGTTAGTAGCCTTTAATAAACCAGTTGTAGACCACTTGTCAGTGCAAGTGGTGTACACCTACCTTGTGGAGCACTCATTCTGGGTTGGAGCTGGTATTGAGATTAAAAATGCCATTCCTTGATAAATATGATTCTGGTGACTACTAGCCAAGAATCTGACAGCATAACTACTGCACCTCTGGAACAACTGTACAAAAGATGGACATTACCACTGGGCTAAGCAGGATACAGGAATGTTTTGGGAGGGGATGTCACAAGTTCGAGAGGACGAGAAAACAGAGAGAATCCATGAACACATGCTGTCTATGATGGCTTTGCTTCATAGTATGCTACAGTCAAAAGATGACTCAGAACCTGAAAGCACAATATGAACAAAATTAAGCACATTATATTTAAAAAAACTGAAGAACATTACCAAGCACAAGCTGTCCTTTTGGAAACGGGCAGGCTCAAAACGTTCTGACACCCCCTAGTACATTCTCGTGGTAGACCAACGACCTCTGTTGGCAAACATTGTTAGAGAGATGAAATCAGAGAAAAGAAATATAAATTTTCCTGCATTTATAATACTGATCACCACTGCTCATCTTAAATGAAAATGATTATGAAGACGACGATGACAATAACAAGATGGTGATGATAATGACGACGACGGTGTTGAAAATTAAGATCATTTATAAAAAGTATTATTAATAATAAAATGTATCACCAGTGCTGCTCTGTTAGGTAATGGATAGACAAATCTAATTACATCTATCTAAGACATCATAAGCATTGTTATTCATTTAGTATTTTCTGAGCCTCTGTGGTTCAGTGGGAGAGCATAAGGCTCTCATGCTGAGGCTTGGTTCAAAACCTGTTAAGAGTCAAGCTCACAGTTAACTAAGTGTCAAAATTACCAAATGTTTGACATCCAACAGTGTGCTCTTCTGGTACTGTTGAACAAAACAAATCAAAAAACAAATTAGTATTTTCTATATATCGAACAGTTTTAGCTGCATAACAATATATACACTGAACTTTATGATCTAAGCGTAACTATTACGTTTCCAGTTTAATTGCTAGTAATCTGAAGTAAATTTTTATATATATATATATATATACTACAGGGCCGGCGCAACCTCCGGGCATGGGGGTGTTTGCAATGACTATATTGCATCATCCATATTTGGAAACATCTAATAATGAAACTGTAAAACATATACATTTAAAACTTATTTCATTAAACAGGGCCGCCGGAAAGATTGTGACATTGCGGAGGCGGACAAGCGATGTTGAGTGCCCTAGTCCCGACGGCCATGTTAAAATACTCTGTATTGTGTTAGGAGCGGGATCTAGTTCAAATGGTAATGTGTCTGCCTGTGAACCGATCGGTCGTCGGATCGATCTTTCTTAGTGGACACATTTGCAGCGTGGGCTATTTTCCTTTCCAACCAGTGGTCCACAACTGGTTTATCCCATGCCTCGATTGAGATTTGATCTCAATACCTACCAACCACGAAACCGATAGCTGAACCATTGGACTACCGAGGCTAAGCATCGCGCATGTGAAATAGTTTGTATTTAGGCTTAAATTGCATTCAGGAGAATAATGAAGACTGGACTTTAAAATATTTAAGGTATTATAATAAGTACTTGGCCTGTTATTACCATTTTACAATTCACTTGTCTCCCTCCCAAAAAGGTCGGCCTGTGAACTGATCGGTCGTCGGATCGATCCTTCTCAGTGGACACATCTGCTGTTTGGGTTATTTTTCGTTCCAACCAGTGGTCCACAACTGGTTTATCAAAGGCCGTGGTATGTGCTGTCCTGTCTGTGGGACAGTGCATATAAAATACCCCTGCTGCTTATCGGAAAGAGTAGCCTATGTCGCGGCAGCAGGTTTCTTGACCACATGATTGACGTCCAATAGCCGATGATAAGATAAAAGTCGTTAAATAAAACAAACTTTACTTTGTATGGTTAGTTAGGGAGCCAGTGTAGAAAAAAATGGTTCCGTGGGAATTTTGTGATGAAAGCAAACCACCTATTTAAACATCTTGGGTATTTCATATCTTACAAAAAAACTTTGATGGCACTTTTATCTAGTTAACTTTGAATTATAGGTTTATAAGGTCGAGAAATCCATTTCTGACATTTATTTCAATCTAACGTTCACCATTTAAGAGATATCATTTTGTATATACTGAATTTAATGTAAAAATTCACTTTTTTCTATAGCAAGAGTGAAGAAAAAAAATGGGAATTTGGTAATGAAAGCAAACCGCCTAGTCAATTATCTTATGTATGCCCTATATCACAAAATAAAAACTGATAGTACTCACAAACGGCTCAAATAGCCTACGTAGCCGCCATTTTGAATATTTAATGAGGCAAACCTAATATCACTTTAAAACTTAAATTTATACAAATAAACTGTAATAAATTTAAAGTTTAATTATAGGTTTAGCAGGTCGAGAAATGCATTTCTGACATGTATTTACACTTAAGATGTACCAGTTTAACAAATATTTTGTATATTCTGAATTTAATTTCAAATTTCACTTTTCTCTACAGAACTGAAAACGAACTGATAAAATATTTATAATGTAATTAATTTTATTATGTCTTTTCATCAAGATACAATATATGGTACTTTTTCTATTTATAATGTATGAATGTTTGTTCATTTTGCATTTTATTTTATGGCAGTGTTCATATGTAAACAAAATCTGTAACCAGACTTATATCTATCATTAAATATTTGAGGAACAAATGTGTCATTATGCCCAGTAGCCATCAAGTACTAATAGCAATATATTATGCTAAGGTAAGAACATCAGGTGAAACAATTAGTTCAAAGCATAATTTCACACTATTAAACAAATCAGAGGTGATATTCTTGCTGAATACATCTGTTGCCCTTACAACGGGAGAGTTCCAGTCCCATGGTTGAATACCTGTCCCATATTGAACATGACCAATGGTTTATTCAATGAAAAAAGAATTTTTTTAATTAACATGATGGCCTAGCATAATAATAGAAATCAAAGTTATGATAATATGATAAATGTTTGCAAGGGATGTTTGGCAATAGTGTGTAGACATGAACATGTAGTACCACCATTTTGGTCGGCAAATCCATAAGGTCTGCAAAGCCAGCAATTTAGTTTATGCATCCCGTACCAAAATGTGGATCAACAGATTAAATTGCCCTACTGCTAATAGGGAGTGCATAAAAAAGCTACAACGTAGTGAAGATGAATCTAATAGGTGAATGAGATGAATGTCATGAATAGGACAAGTATTAAGAGGTTTCAAGTGATCATATATAATTAACAATGCGAATTTTACAAGAAAGAGTCCTTATTGTGGCTGTTTATTACATACTGAAAATTGCAAGGCTAGTAGTAAATTTAATCTGAGACAGTTGTATTTATTGTGCTCAGGTGATTCCTCAGAATGTAGATAATAGCAAAATACATCATATAATGTATTTAAGCTCTCAAGAATGGATCGATTACCACCACACCTGCTTCGCTCCATATTAGATTGAAATAAAACATTTAAAAATTACAGTATGATACCATTAAATGTAATTTATTTGGGATCAAATTTGTTTAATATTCCATCCGACTGATGCCACCAAACACAATACTAAGTGAAAAACCTGTATGCATATGAAGGCAAACTATTGCCTGTTGTTCTCAAATGAAAGTCATGATCAAAATATTTTATATTATATATTATTATTATTTCGCATGCAATGGTATAGAGAAAAATGAATATTTATTTTAAATTCAACATGTACAAATACTGGTTTTAAAATGGTGTATCTTAGGTGTAAATACATATCAGAAATGGATTTATCAACTTCATCAACCTATAATTAAATGTTTTACATAGTTTATTTAGATAAAATCAAGTTTTAAATTGATATTAGGTTTGCCTTATTAAATATTCAAAATAGCAACTATGTCGGCCATCTGAGCAATTTCTATGTCACAACAAAGTTTTATTTTGTTATATAGGGCATACCTAAGATAATTGAGTAGGTGGTTTACTTTCATAACCAAATTTCCATCTTTTCATGACACTTGCTGTAGAAAAATGTGAAATTTTGTATTAAATTCAGCATATACTAAATAGTATCTATTAAATAGTGCATGTTAGGTCTAACATGCACTATTTAATAGATACTATTTAGTATATGCTCTGGCGGCCATTTGAGCAATTTCTCAGTGTGCCATCAAAGTTCTTTTTATAAGAGATGATATACCCATGATATTTAAATAGGTGGTTTGCTTTCATTACCAAACACCCATGGGACTTTTTTACTTGACATTTGCTATAGAAAAAAATAATCATTTTTTTACATTAAATTCACCTTATAATAAATGGTATCTCTTAAAAGTGGCGCGTTAGGTCTAAATAAATTTCAGAAATAGATTTCTCAACCTTATAAACATATATTTACACATATTACAAAGTTAATTTGATAAACTTAACAACTGTGGACTGATATTGGGGTTACCTCATTCAATATTCAAAATGGCGGCTCTGGCGGCCATCATAGCAATTTCTCAGAGTGCCATCAAAGTTTTTTTAATAAGATCTTATATACCCAAGATATTTAACCAGGTGGTTTGCTTTCATCACAAAATTCCCACGGAACTACACTGGCTCCCTGACTACTATGTTTGACACCTAACAGCCGCTAAATAAACAACGTGCTGGGAAGTCGTAAACAAATTACCCTTTCTTAAAAACACTGTTTCCAGGCCGCTGTAAGAACAGCATTCAAACGTGATTTGATACGAGTATCTAGTTATTACGTCATATCACAATAATATGATTATCTAGTTATTACGTCATATCACAATAATATGATTATCTAGATATTACGTCATATAACAATAATACGATTATCTAGTTATTACGTCATATCACAATAATACGATTATCTAGTTATCACGTCATATCACAATAATACGATTATCTAGTTATCACGTCATATCACAATAATACGATTATCTAGTTATCACGTCAT